>VUQI01000933.1:50481-64583 GCA_015106735.1 Paratilapia polleni | reverse complement strand
CAAAACAAGGCAAAAAAAAAAAATAAATAAATAAAATAAAATAAAAAAAAAAAAAAAATAAAAAAAAAAAAAAAAAAAAAAAAAAAAAAAAAAAAAAAAAAAAAAAAAAAAAAAAAAAAAAAAAAAAAAAATATATATATATATATATATATATATATATATATTAAAAATTTCACTTGAAGTACTGTTTATATGGATTTTTCCAATTATTCTGAAACACAGGGTGTAAAAGGTTAGAGGCTGACCCACCTACAGCAGATTAGTAGAAATCATGTGCATGGCTAGGGGTTTGCCTTGACATCCTTACAGCTTAAAATCCCACATTTGCCTTTGTTTTTCTGTGTGTCAGTCATGATCAATTACAAGCAGTTTATGTAGAAATGCACAAAGAATTGCTGTCCATAACTCATACATATAACATTTGTGATGTGATGGCAGTAATAGAACAGTGTTCTATTAGGCATGATGTTTTAATGATGAAAAATTTGAAGACCTTTTCATACAATCTATGACTTTTGTTACAAGATTGTGGTGAAAAATCTGATTTTTTTAAAATTGTTTGCTATAGGTAGCTGTAAGCTGTTATTTTGTCATTGCAGCTCTTAAATATGAATTCTGTCCAATCAACTTCCTCTTACAAAGTGATCTGAGCTGGTATTCAGCAGCATATTCAAAGCTGACCTGTTCAGTGATGTGTATACCTCACTGGTCATTGTGAGTCTTATTGTCTGTTCAACCTAAAAGCTGCTGAAACATTTAATGGAAACTTAAATCCTAAACACTGTAAAGTTCCATTGATCTATACATTGATAGTGTGGCTGGACTGTTTAAGAACTACATCACAGATTTTAGCCTCTGTGGTGCCATACTAGTCTTACCATGACTGAAAGATATAGTAGAATATTTCCTTTCTCATACACACCTGAATGAATTTAAGCTTGAAGCAACAGTACACTTAGATTTGAATAACTGTATACATTAATTGCAATGATCAGAACTTGATCTGGTGATTAGACTTTGTAAGAAGATGATTTAATTTTGGATTAAACTGATCTTAAATAGTTACAGTGTTTTGGAAACCATTTACTAATACTTTAAAGGAATTATTTGCAATGGAGGGTTTTTTTAATGTCAATTTCTTAGTTAATTTACACAAACCTACCATGATTAGACAACAGAGTATAATTTCTAAGTTGATTAATATAATGAATGGTGAAGGGTGCAGGAAGGAGGAAAGTTTTGCAGTTCATATACAGTTCATATAGCCTCTGTAGGAGCCAACACTTAGCCTATTAGGACTAACGCTTAAGCAGCACACAATTAAATGTCTCCACGCAAAATGAGCACTCAGGCCATGTTTAATGGGCAGAGAGCTAATAAAGGTTGGACTGAGTGACAGGAGAGGTGACTCACCTTACAGTATCAGCACAAAGGTGCACAAAGACAAGAGGAGGGCCGGCGGTCGCCCTTATGGACTCCACCAGGCACCTCATCACCATCCTGCACAGAGCTATGCTGAACAGAGTAAAAATAAACAGCTTACTGTATGCAGAGGATACATATACAAAGACATGCTCTATAAATGTACACAATCTGTTCTGATGTTATGAATGTCATATTTGTTTTACTTGTAGCCATTTCCTCAGTAATAATATAGACAAAGAGACAACATGACACATGACATAAAGCTCTGAGTCGATGCCTTGCTTTTAATGGAGAAAGATGAAAATATCAATACCAGCTCATTTACAAATACATTTTGTTGCCCAGTTACTTATAGTTAATTGATTTTAACAGCTGCACAGGAGACGGAGCAAGAAATCAATTAAAGGGCCAAGTTAAGTGACTGCATGACAGCTCATATCGAAGACAATTCAGCAAAGTGTAATCTGGAAAGACAATAATCCAGAGAGAACAGACAGGAGGAGTGAATATTATAGCTGACAATTCACCTCCCCACCACCACAACAGCAATACCAAGCTGTCTGGCAAGAAAACATGAGATGAGGTGGAATAAATTTTTCTGGTAAATGTTATTACAAACAATATGCCTCCATGAAAAAGAAAGAGGGAAGAGCAATCTGCGCAGACTGACCATCCCGCGAACCGTTTATCAGCTTGAAATGCTATTTCATGCATTAATACTCCACGGACTGCATTCCCCCCAACACTTTCTGTACAAAAGCCTCCGATTTATGATTACCAGTCGACTAAGCAATAGGCTGTGGCCCCCGCCGACACACCACTTCCTTTTACTTCCCTCACCGTGAGCTCGTCTCAGGGCCCCTGCAGGTTCAGAGACAAGGCTGTCAGGATAATGTGATCAAGGTGGATGCAGGCTGAGAGAAGCTAAATTGTGGCTGGGGGGGGATGACATTCTTTGATTTTTAACCATTACAGAGTTTTCATAGAGCTGCAGTCAATTTATTTTATTTATTCTAATGAAGAGCATTAGGAGTGCCATAGTGTGCTGCACTGCACATTGATCGCCTCGTTAATCACACTTTGCAGACACTCGCAAATCAAGTTCTAACAGCAAGCACTGAATCAAGTGCAATGAAGCATAAGCTCCTTCACAATTTATGATCTTTCAAATTGCATCTTTTCAACCATTAAATTGCAAGATACCATAAATTTTATCCCCTCTTCTTCAGTCCTGCTATCGATTCTGTCGTGTGAAAAATAGAAGAGTAGTAAATTCAGGCAGTTAGACAAAATTTAAGCCTTGTCTTCAGAAAGGAAACTGAATGGCACGAGGAAGCTGTTAATTTGCCATTGAGAACAAATATCAGGAGTGATAAAAATTTAAAAGTCCAACAGGGGCTTCAAAGACGTGGCTCAGATGGGTTTCAGTCCTCTGCAACCTTGAGCTCTTTTACTTCACTACCTCTCAAATGCCAGTGCACCTTCAGGGTCTTTTACCGACCATTTTTTAAGATTAGGTACCTGATGTGGTGCAGAATTAGAATTAAAGCCTCACCATGAAAATGACTGGATCCTCCTTTTCTGTGGCAGACAGCCACAGATCCTGCAGCTTTTAAAGAAGATGCAAGAAGGAATCACAAGAAGGTGAGGACACAAGGATAGACATTTTGTAAATGTTACTACATTGCATCCGGTGCAGATATTTGACTTTCTTTTCTCTTTCCGATAGAAAGCAGTCAGGTTTGAACATGGAAAAATTCCCCCCAAAACTCTGAAATTCGGTACTTAAGAGTGGCCATTACATTTAACCTGCAAAAATCTGAAATGGTTCTTACCTGCCCCATACTGTTCTCAGAAAATGGCATAATTGTTCTTAGATTGCATTTCACTCACACCAACCTGTAAGGAACACTTGTCAAACAATACAGTCAAATTAGTTCTCTGTGATTGAGCATGTTGAGGATCTATCCAGTACATTATATATCTAGGAAAAGAAACAGAAGTACCATGAAAGAGTCTCAATTACTGTGATAAAGTAAAGGAGAGGCAAGAAAACCAGCCAGCGGCTTCCAAAAGTGAAGGGTTAACCTCTTCACGTCTGTACAGGGACCAACTCTTAAGTTATGATTAGAATGAGTGCCTGCTGTTACATGTGGCAAGAAAATAACAATGCCTGCATTATAAGCCTGTGTCTTGGAAAAGTTGTAAGTTATATACATGTGTATGCCTTATTTGTTTTAAATCTAAATCATGTTAAAGCAGAAAAGCAGCTTAATTATGGAAGTATGTAAATATCTTAATGTGGACAAGTACTTTCACTAAAGATGATTTGACATTTCAGCGTAGAAGAAAGTCTTCACTAACCTCTGCACAGAGGAGAAAGCAGGGGCAGCGTTAATCATAAAGCACTGTAACAGACAACTGCTCTGAAAAGGTGACCAGTGAAACTGCAGCGACATGGCAGACAGGTGTGGAAGATGATAATGCTCCAGTCACTTCCATGGGAGGTGCTGCCCAACTCAGATGGCACACCAAATCCTGAGCAAAGTAACGCTGGTCAGGCAGAGAGTGTTTTTGACACAGACACTCCCCAAGGAAAGGCAAATCAGTAGAGGAAATAGCACGTAAGGAAAACAAACCATAAGAAAAGGCATAAAAGCTCACAAACATTGGATTGATCAGACAATTACAACCCATCTGGCTTGTTAAACTCAATCTGCTATCACACACAGGCTCGCGGTTTAGCTTTATCCATTTGGACTGTTCCCAGATCTGCTGGCAACTGAAATGTTAAGGGATATGACTGGTGATAGTCTATATTTTTCTTCCTGTAAACAGTTCCCAAAAGCAGAAGTGACTTGAACTTATTACGAGAGTGGAAACAGCAAAGAGTGTAATTTATGTAGGCTGGAGGTAAGCTGATGGTGTGATGTGACAAATTAGAATCAGTCCTGAGCATTTTCACAGATTTTTCAGTAAATTCAGGAAATTTAAATGTGTGAAAAAAGGAGTCCCTTGGGCAACATTGTCGGGGAAGTTGTAGTGTCGTGGGTAGTGAAATCACTGGTAAACAGCAAACCTCTTTATCTGACCTTTTCAGTCAGTAAATCACACAGAAAGCTATATCTGTCACTGCAGAGTCCAGACAGTTCTCTTTTTAGGAATTCGACCTCCTGCTGTCTGTCCACAAAAAAAAAAGTATAAAAAGTTTAGTCCTGTTTAAACTAAGTGGTGAACTCCACGTCTGAAAAAATAAGCCAACTCAAATAGTACTGCCAAGTCCAAAAACTAATCAATCCCCATAGACTCCAATGTTAAAATACCATACTAGGGCTGAAATAAACATTTCTCATCCAGCCTGGCACAGAAAATGATTTTAATATCTATAGCTTATTTCCACACTTCATAGCAACTGCATGAGAATGAATTGTTTTTATAAATATTAAAGCTTGTGCATTATTGGGCACAGGGGCCTGTAAGCCTTCTTGCTTACTGACTTCTGCTCAGCTAATTTGAGTCACTAAACTGGATGGTAACTGTGTTTGTAATATTTTTGGAGCGTTATTATTGCAATTATCTAACAAATATTGTGGCTAGCTGAGTAGTTAATTGGACTAACACAAGTCACCACCAAAAAGTCTGTGCTGCAGTTCTGGTCAGTGAAATTCTAGCATTTTATTTGCAGGTCACTTAGCATTTAGCACTTAGGGAACCTATGTCTGTGTAATGGACCGATAGAATCTATGGATGCATCTTGCTAACTGAGCTTGCTGGCATTAACTGATTACTTAGCACTGCAACCTCTTATCCAAATATGGTCACTAGTGGCTTCAAACTTCAAGATGGCAGAAATCAAAAACTAAAATCAAGGCTTCAAAATGCAAGTCCGCAAACCAGTGGATGATGTCAAAGTGGCTATATCCATCTTTTATTTACAGTCTATGGTTTGAACAACATTTGCCAAAAGCTGCAATGCTCAGCTGTTTTGGGAACATATTAGGTATCTCAAAAGTAAGAGTGTACATTTTTTTTTCAAAGATTGATGCCCTCAGCTGGAACAAACAGGCAACATTTCACAATTTGTTAACAATAACAAAAAGATTTCATATTTCCAGACTCATTCTTCAACCTACAAGCACCAAAGTTCAAATTTAAATGCTTAAGTTCTGGCATGCTAAACACCTGAGCTCAAAACGGGCATCACTATGAAGATCTAATTTGACAATCCATGACTAAGGCATCGTCTGACGTGCAGTGCTGATCTGTAGTCACAGCTGAACTGTACAATATACCACATTACACATTCCTCTTGTGATGACTCAAATAGATTGGTGGACCAAAACACACTCTGACTCTATAGGCAAGCACATATCAACAAGCACACAATAGTGCACTCAAAAAGACACTTTCACCAGCCCAACAAAGGGAGATGCTATGGGGTATGACAACTTCTTGTGAACAACAAAATGCTGCCTGACAAGCTTTCAAGGGATGGTTGAGCTCTGGCAGATTACAGAGATCTTTATCTTTTCATAAAATGGAGTGCAGCATTTAAGTGCCAATGACTGAGAAGACAATCTGAATTGTAAAGTGTGCCACAGCCATTACATGGAGATGTAGGGCCAGTAATGGTGAGCGTAATAGTGTGATGACAGTTTCACTGCACAGTGACATTCTCCAGGGCATTGTCATCGTCCCTGACAGGTAATATGGTCCCACTGGGAATTGCGTATGCCTTACAGTTGGATTTTCTTCTTCGTAAACACCCATCTTTACTTACAGCTTCATCAAACCCCAGAACTCGCACTGACTTTTCAATATAGCTGCAGGTCTGAGTGAGGTAATTAGATGTTAATGTGAAATAATGGAATCATAGCGGGCTGTTACATAGGGAGAAATGTAGACCTGGGCATGATCTCAGAGTGAAAAGCACAATTGCTTAAAAATCAAAACATGCTGTCAGCGGCTCACCTAAGCAGCAGAAAATGCCCCGACTTTGGAATACATTACAATGGTAATTGCTCTGACAAAATTACCTTGTCTAAGATGAGCTCGACCAGACATCTGAGACATGCATGTCGATTGGCTCAATTTCATGATCATTGGGAGGCTGAAATCAAGGCCTTTATGTGAGAGAAATTCAACGAGGAAATTGACATAAACATCTCATCGGAGACATTAGATTGAAGGGAAGAGAGCGCTTCATTTTCACAAGGCATTGTTACAAATCTATTTAAGGTGAAGCTATATTTTGAAAGAACCACTCTCCTGGTGTAAAGTGTCAACTTTATATAGAGACTGAAAATGGAAATACTGTGCATCCATTATTAACTTGATATTATTGTTTATAAATCAGAAGTGTAGCTCCCTGTCGAGGTGAAATCACCTTTTTGTATACATATAAAATGCGTTTAATATAATGTTTACTTTGCACAACTGGGTGTCAGCTGTCCCTTTTCACACCTGCATTAGTTACCAAACCTGTGCTTTTTGCCTCTTTAAGAGTAACAACAAAGGAGGTTGAACAACAGTCGAGAGATGACTTAATAAATGAAAACACAGCGTCGTTCACGGACTCCACCTTTGATTGTTAGTCGTGTCTCCTTCCATCTGGGCTTTTCCTCACACATATCAGGACAGGGAGAGTTAAAATGTTCCCCATGTCTGTGATCTGATGAGGATCACCTTCATCCATTTGAAAGGTGATTTCCGAGCAAAATTGTTTCTCCGAACACATGCTGCTTGAGCCGAGAGCACATTTTTCCAGCATGTTAACAAACATGTAATTTCCATAAACACGTCCAGTAATTGACAGCTTGATTTGGGCTCTGCCAGGAAGCTGACAGACACTTCTTGGCTGCTTTAATGCAGACAGCACAGGCTTAAGGCCTCACCAGGCTGTAATGAGCTTCTCAGGGCTTTGTCTGGATTAGACCACCAAACACAAACAAAATCTCACACAAATCCCATCCAACATTCTTTATCTTGTTAGATTATGCCACGTGCTGCAATTCCAAATTAGCTTTAAGTTAATAAATAATTATAGTAAAATGACAAATTTTGCATCAAAATATTATTTTACTGATAAGTCAAGCCTTAATTGGATTTCTGTAGATATCAGTGAGTGAAAGACATTTTTCAGACAGGAAAATTATGCAGGAATGCTTCATCTCATTTTCCTGTGCAGGTACAGAATGACAGGTAAGAATTATGGTGGTTTTGTTTATCTGTAACAAAAACATATCATAGCAGGTAAGCGCAAAGATAAGAATGTTTGGGTCTAGGTAAAGGTTAATATTAGGTTAGTGGTGTTTATAAATCATAAATATGTCTGGTTTGGCTGTGAAGATATGAAATGTCTGTCCAAAAGAAAAATAAAGTGCGTGGCCTTAATTTAGGAAATAATATAAAACAGATTAGGGGTTTGTAGTCTGCTTTTTGTAATTCTGAATTCAGGACACACCGATTTTCACACTTTTTTGCTATTTATTTGCAAAACTCGTGTCACACTACCTAGAAAAATGCACAGGCACTGAATATTTCTTTTTGAAAGTTTATGTAGAATTTATTTAAAAATGCACGATCCAAATAAACTATGCTGGAATTTGTGAACTGTAGCTTCAGACTATTAGTGGAGTCTACATTGGACCCTGCAGTATCTCCAGACTGCTTGAACATCAGCAGCACATTCAAGTCTATTCTCCTTATAAAACGTTGGGGTTCAAGAGCAGCACAGAGATGAAGGTGGGCACAAGAGGAAAAATAGAGTCTGATAAATCTGTATTGAACAGTATGTGAAGGATGTTAATACATATTAATGGTGACAGGAATATTTGCAAGTGAATACACTGGTAAAGGGGATTAAACATAACTCTCCATAGAAGGGGAGGTATCATCACTCCCATTCTGGCGTGGGACTCGGCCGTATCAGATTCATCCCCATGCACATTGCCAGCAAACACTAAGCCCTTATCTCTCCACTGGGCCTCTCTGGAGAGTTTACAATTTCTCGCTTCGTTGGAGCCTGAGCTGAGCTTGTTACTGGCACAAAGGCTGAGAGGTGGCCTGGTTGAGAGCACAAAGCCGCCCCCACCTCTGGACAGACACATTTCCCTCAGATAACGGACGACTTGTTGGACAGCAGCACTACACTGTCCCTATACATTAGTATGACAGCCACACGTCCTCTGCACAGTAGGACTCACGACAAAGTTTAAGTTAAATACATAACTAAATAAATGTTGGTAAAAAATCCTTATTAACGAGACGTGTCAGAGGTGGGAGAGGGACATGAACTCAGCAGATGTGGTCTTGGTCCCTGGGAGACACTTTACCTTCCCGCCATGGGTGCTATTCTCTGAGGGCATGAGCATCACAGACAACGTCCCATTTGCTACTCTGCTGATTACATTAGCTCCCAAGGGGATTGATGAGCGGAACACAGACTTGAAATTTAGGGCAAATGTGCCTTTTAACCACATCAAAATCCATGTTCAGTCATTTTTAGGCAAATGAACCTATTTCAACGTATCTGGGTAACGTCCATATACATTTTCAGCCCTCTTCCAGCCCTTTAAAACCACATGTACCGCTATAAATATCAACAGAAAACAAAGTGATGATGTTCTGGGTCGACCCTTTTGGCAGTTCAAACAGTGCACTAGAAAAATATTTAATGCAAAAGACTAGTTATCAACAATGAATTAATCAACAAACAGAAAATTTCATCAGCAGTAAAGATTTTTAATGATGATGCAATTTAAAGTAAAAAAGGCTTGTAAAAAGCTTTACAAGAAAACACAATAAGGGATTAAAATGTGATTTTATCACCTAAACAAGACCCATTATATTGAAATATGATGTAATCTCTCTTTGAGAATAAGCCTCAGTGGCACACGGAAAAAAAGAAGAAGGGAGAAATGGTGAATTATTCATATGTAGCTAAACCAGAAAACATTGCCATCTTCTGAACATAAAGGTACACTCCAGTTTGCAACTGATTAACAAACTGGAGATTTATGAGACAAAAAATATTCTGCACATAATCAGCCTCCTTATGATTGCCTAAGAAGTAACCCAAAGCTGCTCTTACTGATGACATCCTGAGTTCAAATGTTGATACTGTAATTTCACACTTTGCTAGATCTTTTTTGTTTACAGATACCGATTGCACTGTTACACAAAAACACACAACTCCTAAAGCTGAGTGATAGTAAATGGATGTGTTTACCCATAACAGGATGCACAGAGACCCATAAAACGAGGTTGGGTCATAACACAACAGTAACTGTGTTGATAAGGCTCTAAGTGTGTTTCTGAATAAAGGACTGCATGTAGCCTTGCTTTACAGCAGAAGGGACAATGACAACATAAAAACTGTAAGTTATTTCACTGTATTCTCTAACAGAAGACAGTGCCAATATGGTTTCAGTAGATTTTACGTTGACAAGTAATATTGGATTGCTGCTTGTCTTACAGTAGGTCTCCCAGTCATGACAATTTCAGCAGACATGTTGCTGAGACAGCTCCGGCATTGTTTTCTGGGACACAGTGAAATTCTATTTTCAGTTTTACTTGGTGCAGTAATTATCTGCATTGTTGGTGAGAATAAAGAAAATAAAGTGCATGAATATGTGCCGGTCAATTGGATTCTGTCAGTTCAAGCAGAATTGGGTACACAAGCGAGCAGCTTGCCAGCTTGTAATAACGATGGTGTTTGCGTGGAACAATTTCCCCTCTAAAACAGCTCATCAACAGCAGAGAGAGTCTGTCACCCAGGGTACGGAGTGACAAGTCTTCTGCATCTCCGTCTGTTATTAACATGTCTCTTACGACAAGCTCAATTATCTGACACTGCCCGCAATTTCCATTCCTTTTTCTGGCACAATGTAAAGTTCCTCTCCTTCATTTTCGAAGCTGGTCGTTTTGGATCCGGCAAATACTGATATAAGACATGTGTGGGAGGAGGAAGTGAAAACCGAGAGAAAAACATCTGCAAGTCAGAGCAAAGTTGCTGCAGGCTTGAGGCCTTGATAATTTCTGATATTTGTCATTAAAAAACCCTGAAACATTTTTAATGCAGCAAATTGACTGGCTAGTTTCTCTGTAAGAGTGACATGTTACACGTAGAGTAAGAGATCTTGGATAATTCCCCTGAGAGCAGAACAAAACCTTATAGGCAAAATATAAACTCTAACAAATTTTATCAAATACAGTTAAATACCGTAAATTCTGTTGCATTTGAGGGAAAAAAAAGCACTGACAGAAAGCTACTGTACAGTTAGGGTTAGGATTAACCCTTTATGTTTAGACTTTGATTATTAATGATTTGTGATCTGGTTTTCAGTGTTTTTGTGTTAAGGTTTTGGTAGCAATGGGCCACCATGACTGGGATTCCTGAAGATTCACCTTCAAGGCTAGTTGTTAAAATGCTGAATACAGCAACATGCAATGCAAGGAACAGTTGCAAAAGCTGATATCTAACAATATAATAGCAACCAAGCAGCTGACAGTATTATACTGTAAAGCCTTTATTCTGTACTTTCCTGTAATACTTTAAACAGTAAGAAACTGTTGTTGTGGATCACAGTAGTGACACTGTAAAATTCTAGTTTAATGCTGTCAAATCTAGCTGTCAGTACCTTGCTGTAATTTACCAGACACATTTTTTGAGAGCATAAGCTGTGTGAGAATTCTTCAAACATTTAAACATTAAATGAATATTACAGTTTTGATCTTAAAAGGTTTGTTAAATAACCTGATACTAAACCTTTTCAAGACTTAAAGTGCTCACAGGAAAAAAAAAAAGAAAAGAAAAAAGCAAACTTAAACATCTACAGTTCAAATGGGGAAACCTACCTGCTGATGAATCTCATGATACATGATGGAAAACACTTATGTAGTCACTAAATAGACCTTGTGGTGAGACTGTTTTCAACAAACCTGTAAGGAAAGTTCAATATCCAGTTGTTTGTTCTGTCCACATTAGTCTTAATATAACTACCGTTAAAGCACGAAAAAGTTGTCGTAATTGTTGATTAGTCCCGATTTCAGATGGCGTTGCAATCAGTAAGCTGTATGTGTGTGATGTCTGTGACCTCCACAGTTTTGATTCCTCCTCTGTCTGTAGTGTAGCTACATATTTAAATGCAGAACAATTTCTAAAGGATTGCACTAATGAAAAATACAAATTAAGTTAAAGGTGCTTTCTAACAGCAAGTCTTGATTAAGTAACTAATGCAGGAGCTTGTTCCGTTTTTGATTCACTTTAATGAACCATTCAAACAGCTTTTTTCTCGGAACTGCCTAATGATTATTTTCAGACTGTACAATCTTGCAATCACTTTAAATAACCCAACTAAAATAGAGGATGAATGCCATTCAAATGACTAACTTCATATTCTTCATATTTTGACACAAAGAAAATATGGGTAGACGTCTTTTACAACCTTTTTTTTGCTCAAGATTTTCCCTTTTGGAAAGCATCGTCGTCAAAGTTCAAGTCGGATCATAGCTTGTAACTGGGGCCTATTCTGGAAACGTTATGTTTTAGTGTGGACCCCAAATGCCTGCTAGAGGTTACCTTACTGCTTCGAGTCTAAAAGACTACCACTCTTCCACTCGTATACGGAGGGGAAGCATGTAAAAAAAAAAAAAAAAAGTGAAAATGTTCCACCAAAGTGAAATATCGCTGTAAGTGGGAGTGTCTGGGTTGCTGTGGGGGAACGTTAGAGGAAGTGGTAATGATGACAGCTCTAACTCAGTGCAGGTGCAGTAAAGCATGGCAGGTTGGTCAATTGCCCAGAACCCATTACTTCTCCCTGGAGACCAACCTTGTAATGTGCTAGGTACCTTCTGTAAAGGATTGACCTATTGTCAACAGAGAAATCTCTCAGGTTTTACATAAAGACACAAGAGTACCCCCACAAGGTTATTCAGGCAGGTTAAGATTGTATTAAGTGTGTGAGTGCGCTGTTTGCAAACATTGCACATTATGCAAGAAAACACCCTGAAATAATGGTTTGCTTCATCATTAGACCAGTTAAATGCCTTCTTTGTACAGAGAACAATAGAGCACTAAAGCTACCCACAGCATGTTCTCTTACTAGAAAGGTTTAATATTGGCCTGTTGAGCTCTAGGAGACACTTTGCATGTTGCCAGTGAATGTAAAATTCATATTGTTTCACTCTCGTTGTGAGTGCCTTTACAGGAGCTCTAAACATTTGTGACTGTGCCGGAGATGGGAATAGGATGACCTTGGGTGTCAGATACATCTCTGTTCCTGTGTCATCTTCAGACAGCCACTGTTTGACCACTATCTACTAGATGCATTCTATCCGACACTTGTAACAATAGTGTAAATGGGACGAAAATTGAGCTCACCTTAAAGGCGGACTTCAGTCCTCTTGAAGGCTGAAAGCCCTGGATGAGCCCAGTGCCCAGTGGCAGCTCAGAGTCCTTGTTTTGCTCCCTGAGACGTGTGTAATCAGAGAGAAAGTCCAGCACAGATTACAGTCTTCAATCAGTCAGTGAGGAAAATGATATGTACATCATTGTCTCTGCTGCACATCCCAGGCACTGTCAGCCTGCATGCATATTACCTGTGTCAAAGCTGCCAGGGACATGACGAGAGAAACTGAGAGCCATCACAGAGCCGCCACTCAGGGGGGTGTCTGGTCTCCGAGCACAGCAGCCAGATTCAGTCTGCATGGGGACTCTACTCTGACCTCTGGGATGTTGTTGACACCATTTAATGTACATTTTCAGATACAAACCGTCTCCTTTCATATCGGAAATTGTTTTCAATGGTCTGGAGGCCAGCTCTCGTCACAGAAAAAAAAAAAAAATACTCAGAGCACACTTGCAGTTTTTTTCTCGACTCACGAAAGTTGAAGCTGTTTGACCTTGATGCTCACAATAAAGAGAGTTATTTCATACAGAGTGAAATCTATATGACTGCTGTGAGGAATGGCTAAAAATTATCCCTGCTAATCTTCTCATAGATCTCTAACGTCATCTTATGCAATTGTCTCCTCACTACAAACAGACACATACTGCGTACAAGTACAAAGAACGGCATAATGTGGGAAATTTTGATGGAGGTGTTGCATTGTTGTTGATTCAATTTTCACAGTTGGATTTGGGGAAAAAACATACATACAATAAATGCAAAACAGTGGGAGAGCAAAATTTCACAATAAAGATAGCAAAGATAGATCCGATCTGAATTCCACCCTCTTGAAACAGAACAGAGTCAGACCATAATTTCCCTGAGACAAGAGTGTTAAATTTGAAGCTGTGAAGGGCACCTCTGCATAGAGAAAGATGATGGAAGACGATTTGCAGCCACACCAACTCACACACACACCATACTTTTCTACCTGGTGTACATCTTTAAATTTTTATCCTCCATACTGGCCAAAAAAATACATGAAAAATGAAATCCACAAGCATGCAACTACTAGTCGTGGCCATCAGGTTTACATAATAGCCCCCCTGTCCCACACCAGGTATCTGTTCACCTTGAGAAGTCCAGACCTCAACGCAATGTCAACACAAGCACTTTCAAGCTCGACAATTCTGTTTGTCTCCTCTGGTCCTGCTGGGGCTCCGGAGGGAGGTCACCAAATAGTCTCTGGAGTAAAAAAAAAAAAAAAAAAAACAACTAACCTTTTGA
>VUQI01000933.1:7863-45700 GCA_015106735.1 Paratilapia polleni | reverse complement strand
GAGGTTAAAAAAAAAAGGTTAAAAAAAAAAAAAAAAAAATAAAAAAAAAAAAAAAAAAAGAAAAAAAAAGTGGCAAGCAAAGATCAATTTGATTGATCCATGAATAGATGTAACACACAAAAATAACAAAAGGCAGAACTGTCAGTGACATGCACATTCTTAATAGTTTTATTGTGCGCTGTTACTGAATGCTGTATGACCTAGGTCCAATGTTTAATCTGAATTAGTTTCCTAAAGCCAGTCTGTCACTGACAAAAATGACAAATTGATACTATACAGCTGATTACAATTATTACCAATTAGAAGCCTACAATCATTGAACATCCTCTTGAAAAGTTAACTGTGAATGCTAACTGTTCATATCCTGCAGCTGACAGCGTAATGAAATGCCCGTCTTGTCAGAGGCCTCGTTCTGCCAGTGATATGGGAAGATAACACAACAACAGTATGACCAAGTGGTGATATCCCTTTCAAAGGTCTGTACTGCCATTAAGTGTTATCAAACACTGTATATCATTATGTTGTGTCGGTACATTTATCTGGATTTGTCATGCACGTATTCGAACTTCCTTTTAGTCATGGATCATGACTAAAAGTAAAAACAAAAGATTTACTCGTAACGTACAGCTCACTACTACTGTATTGTTTTTGTGGCGATAACAGATCCTTCAGATTAGACTCCAGAAAAAACTGTTTAAAATTCATTTTGAGCTGTAAAATTCCCACCAAGCCTGTGAATCTGGCTGTTTTTCACAATGGTCTTCAATCCTAACCTGACATTTTAAATCCAGAGGGGGACAAACGCTGTTATTTCTTACATGACTCACGCTTTGCAGGGCACAAATTAACACATTTTACTGATTTTATGGATGTTTTTCTGATGTGCAAACATCGAGGGAGCAAAAAAAGGGCACCTGTGTGTGTTCTCCTGTGCCTCTGCAGCTCATCGCTGCGTGTGAACCTCTTCCCACAGAACATCCAGCTGCAAACAAAAGGTCGCTCCCCTGAATGCCAGCGCAGGTGCGCTCGCAGGTGCGATGTCTTTCCGTACACTTTCCCACAGCCTGCGATGTGGCAGATGTGCTGCTTCTTCTTCCCCATGCTAGATCCTCTGAGAAACACAGGTAGTGACATTAAAGATGCTGATGCATAAATTGGAGAACCAATAACAGCACCGGTCAGGATTACTCACCTCCCACCCGACTCTTTGCAGTTAGGGCAAGTACATGCCACTCTGCGCAGCCTCTTGCCCTCCTGACCCAGCTGATCCTCCTCGTCCACCAGTCTGACTCGGAGGTGGGACAGATCGCTTGTGTTCAGGGTAGAATCAGTGCTAAGCTGCCATTCTCCAGGGTCTGGCTCTTCCTTGATTTGAATACCTAAAAATTAACATATACGTTAATATTAACAGTCTAAGTGGCCAAAAAAAACCCAAACAGCGAGAGCTTCTTTGTAACTGTGTGTGATTGACAGCAAGGCAGGAAATTTAATGAATCAGTGACAATTCTGATGACTAATTAAATGTACCCTGTGGACTTTTTGGCCCAATGAGTGGCAGAAAATGGGTGGATGGACAATCAGAAATTTCATCACAGTGTTTTGACAGCAATAATTACACATAAAGTTAAACACAAAGAGGTTTTAAGGATGTAAACAATGAGCTTCGATAAGACAATCAAAGCAAACTACACTCACTGGCCACTTTGTTAGGTATACCTGTTCAACTACGTGTTAACGCAAATATCTAGTCAGCCAATCACATAGCAGCAACTCAATGCATTTAAATCATGTAGACATGGTCAAGACGACCTGTTGAAGTTCAAACCGAGCATCAGAATGGGGAAGGAAGGTGATTTAAGTGACTTTGAACATGGCATGGTTGTTGGGCTGGTCTGGCATAAACGACATGAAAACATGGATCCAACCTGCCTTGTATCAAAGGTTCAGGCTGGTGGTGGTGTAATGGTCTGGGGGATACACTTTGAGCCCTTTAGTACCAAATGTGCATCGTTTAAACACCACAGCCTACTTCAGTATAGTTCCTGACCATGTCCAGGATAACGTGCCATGTCACGAAGCTCATATCATCTCAAATTGATCTCAATCCAATAGAGCTTCTTTGGGATGTGGTGGAAAGGGAGATTTGCATCAGGGATGTGCAGCTGGACATGTAAAAAAGGCAACTATAGAACATTTTATTTTACAGCAGACATTTTGAGCTGTCATTGGAGGAAAAGCACAGGTGTAATTGTTTAACGTTGTTCATGTGTCCCCTGTAAACATGACAGTGTTTCAGTGAGCTAACGTGCACAACTTCAGGATCTTGAAACCAAAGCAGCTAAATGGCGATCATTAATTTTAATATTTACATGTGTGCTGTCACACAGTAACATGTAAAGCAAAAAGTTACATGAATTAATATATAAATAAGCTATTAATAAAAAAATAAAACAAATACACAGATGTCACTGTAGATTGTCTGAGCCACGAGCACCAAGAACAAATTCTACTGACCTTCATCGCATTAGTATAATAAATGCAATAATTGAGTACATTATAGCAATTTACAAGTAATTTGCTCATGAAAGACCTTTCTGGAAGACATTAAACTGGCTGGATTTAAAAGTAAACATGCAAGAAACTAAAACTTAGCACATAATTATGGGATGTAAAATAATTAAAGAGCATTTTGACTTTAAAACCTTTAGGAATGCCCCGGACAGTCTAACATGCGTTTTAAGTTATATTGCTGATTACTATTTACTCATAGGTGGGTTTGGCTACACTAGGAATTGTAAGAGATCAAAAAAAGTTCATACACTAATAACAACAGCAAAGGTCTAATTTATTCCACTCTAAAAAGATGCAACTAAGCTAACAGGGGAATCAGAGGGATGTCAGTAAGGTACAGGCACAAATGTCCGCACAAAAGGACAAATTAGTCAAAATTATTACCTGGGTTCATCATGGGAAAATTGGGTCTTTAAGAAGTTTTTTCCCCTGTGTGTATTCTGACAATATAAAGAGCTACTGTACCTGCAGGGGGATTGGTGGTTCCTTCCTGCTGGGCCACTGAGTTGACCGTGACTGTCTGCAGGTTGGGGATCTGCCCTGTGCTGATGTTACCCAGTGACAAGGTCTGGACTGGAGCCAGGGTTATCTGCTGGGGTGGTGTGGTGGGCAGCTGGAGGTTCTGAAGGTTCTGCACTCCTTGCACCTGAAAGGTCTGCCACTGTATCTGACCCGATGGCGTAACTGTCTGGGCCTGGATGATGAAGGTTCCCGGGTTGATCAGTTGCACATTTTGCAGACTCTGCCCACCTGTGGCCACTGACTGGACTACCTGTCCATTGGTGGTCTGAACAGGAACCTGCTGCAGCTGGATGATGGGCTGAGCCGAGGACACCTGGATATTTTGCTCCTGATTCTGCTGGGCGAAGCTATCTTGGAGACCAGAACTTGAGTTGGCTTGCTCTGTAGCCACCGACTGTAATGAAGTGTTCTGGGTTAGCAGACCTGCTTCACTTGGTGGAACATGTAGCTGAGAGGAAGACGTTGGCACAAATATCTCAGGATTTGCATTTGAGTCATTTACTGGTAGTGTTTGTGAGAGGTGGTCATCTGTCTTAGCCAGACTCTCTGAACCATCCACAGGCTGACTTGCCATAATTAGCTGGCCATCAGCAGTGACCCCTGTTGCTATAGTTTGAGCACCAGACAGGCCAAGGGAGTCCAAGTCCACACTGTTAATAGGAACAAAGGTAATGTTCCCGGGCAAACCCACAGGCACATTAGTAACAACCTGGCCCTGGCTGTTGAAGGTGGAGCTGCCAATAGAAACCCCCTGGATCTGCTGGACATTAGCAGTCTGTGAAATGAGGTTCTGGTTGTTGTTAAGTATGTTTGCAGCTGATGTCACATTGAGACTCTGGCTACCATCAGGCAAGATCTGAATCTGTCCCGTGGCATCCTGAGTCAGAGTTGGTCCTTCCACGCTGGCCGTGGAGAAGCTCAGCTGTCCATCTGCTGTCTGAATCTGAGGAATTACTTGGTACTGAATGTTAGGCACTGAATTGGCAGAGGAGTCATCTGTTCCCGACGTCACAAAGATTGGCTGACCCTGTAAGTTCTGGATAGGAAGAACATACTGTCCATTTGACGTTAGGATCCCTTGACTTTGTATCTGTACTATTCCAGACTCATCTTTTGTTGCTGTTGTGGGGGTTAACACCTCCCATTTTTCTGTCCCAGTAAGCTGAGTAGATGGATCTGAGGTCTAGGAAAGAAAATAAATGACATAAAATAAAAAAAATAAAAATTAAATTAAAAAACGTATTCAGAAGTGTAGTTATATTCATCTTTTTAAGGTTTGTACAGAGACTATTATTTGAAAATAAAATCTGTATCAGCTAAATGACAAAAACTCTTCTGTTTGGTTGACCAGACATAAATTTAGAGGTCTGTTTGCCATTCTTACTCATGTTAATGTAATTCTGATGATTCCCTTGGTCTTTTAGAAGCACTGTAGCATTAACTCAAACATTAGATAATGTACTGGCATTTACATAGTGCTTTTCTAGTCTTACTGACCACTTAAAGCTCTTTACACTACATTTAACCATACATTCATACAGCACTTTATCTCTCTCACATCCACAGCCAATTTAGAATCACCAATTACCTGACAAGCACGTCTTTGGACTGAAGCCGAAGCATGCAGGGGAAACCCACACAGGCACAAGGAAAACGCGCAAACTCCACACTGAAAGGCCCAAGCTGACAAGGAGATTCGAACCACGAACCTTCTTGCTGTGAGGCAAGTGCTAGCCACTCCACCCAATGTTACTGGGGTCCTACATCAGTGCTACACAGACCAACGAGGGAAACCATACGCCCAACAATGCTACCTGTTTCACCTAACTGCACTTGATTGCCTTTGTTCAGTTGTTTGATCCACACCAGATTTTGCATGACAATCAAAATTAACTTGTGCAAATGCACACATCTGAGTTTGTGTTGAACGTACCAAACAGCTACTACATGAAGTTTTCCCACTCTCTTGTGCCATTCTACCACAGCTGTAGCGTGTTAAGTTTGTATTTATAATAAATTAACTCAGTTGCAGCTGCTTTAAAGTGAACGCCGAGAAGTGGTGTGTGCCTTGCTTCACAGCAGACATGGTAGATTCTCAGCACTGTTTTGGACACATTTGTTTTTATTAAAGAAATATTGAGCAATACTAAACATAATACATCAATAAACTGGGACCAAGTGGATAGAGAAACCAAACACAGTAAGACAACTTTCTCTTATGAAAATATGAAAAACAAAAACTGCAGATTTACTTTGCAGGCACATGAAGTGCAAGCTCAAACTGAAATCCTCCCAGAATGAAATGTAATTGCACAACAGCAAAAACACAGGTTTATATGCAATGTCCATTTTTGTTAAATGTTTTCAGTACAGACAAAATATGGGGCACTACAGCATGATGACCAAAAGACTTCATGTCATAAAGTATAGGTATAAATTAATCTATAATAGTAGAAGAAAATTACTTAGAAATCAACAAAAACTTGAAATAACAAGAACTTGAAATCCTGATTGACTGATGGCAGTAAATTAGACATGTATATACACAAAAACCTAAACACTAAACCAAATTCAAAATACATGTTGACCTATATCAGCTCATCTTTAGATGTTGGAGAGCTTCATTTTCCCTGATGCACTGGGTATCCATAGTTGATACTGCTGTTTTATCAACAAGAGATTAAACTATAAAACAACAGAATAAGATGAGAGCTGTGAAAATTACATGGAAACCTGTTTTTTTCATCACTCTGTAATACAGGAGCCACAGTCTAGCTTAGTTTAACACATGAATAGTTAAAAAAAAAAACAACAAAAATGTCCCATGTTTCCTAAACACTTTACCTTGACCTTGAGCTGTGAAGGTGAATCTCTAAGTACTTAGGAAAAGACAACCACCATGCTAAATGTAATCCATCTGCTCTTACATTAAGATCCTGTAAGAGCAGGGCTACTAAAATGGCATGTTAGATACTTTGTTGGGTGGTTGTCACACTGACAATGGCCGGTTGTGCTCACCATTCTGTCCACTTATATTTATCAACATGAATCCCAAGTAGTAGAATTACATAAAAATAAATAAAACATGTAGGCCTACAGTTATATTGCTGCACAAATGGGTGGATGGTGCCAGAATTTTTTATACTTAAAGAGATAAGACAAGAAGCATTAAAGCAGCTTTCTTTTGCATTTAGAGAATTTTACCAGCACATATTGGGCTTCCACTTAGATGCATCTGGGTCATTTCTGTTAGGAGCCCTCCTAAGGAAAAAAAAAGAACTTTCTGAACAACTGTAAAGCCGCAATTAGGTTTGACGCGCTGGTCAATGCTTGCAAGAACTGTGACATCAATATTGCCCCATAACCATTTATACTATCGCTCTCTGTGCACTTGACTCGCTACATTTTTCATCCTATACGACAGGTGCCTCAGCTCAGAAAAAGAAAAGTCAGCACTGGTACAGGAACAGAAGTCCTAACAGGAAATAAAGAGATAGGGGAAGTTTTTTCAAAACTTTCTCCAGATTGTCTCATCTGTTGCAGCAATCTCCCGCACTGTCATCTGAGAATCTCTATGCTCCTGCAATGATATATCACTGAACCGTGGGTAAAGACTGACCCAGTTATATATTTGTGTCTCCAAACTTGCTAGGTTTGTGCGCCATGTTACAAAAAAAATCAAGAGGCAAAGAACACCAAAGCAAGGGCGACAATGGTGAACATAACAGTTCTGGGGACTCCCTGAAGTTAACTACCCACTGGAGCAATTCCCCAAGAACTACATAGTTTCAGGGACTTTTTTCTGTTTGCATTTGCAATGCAAATAAAAACGCTTATGTGACTTATTAGACAGTTAGCATAACAACAACAAAGCTATAACCACAACAACAAATTAGAGGGTTAATTGGCTGAAGCTGCGTGTTGTGGCTTGGAAAGGAGACACGCGGTTGAAAGTATGGGTGCTCTGTGCAACTTTAAGTTACATATTGCAATATATTGTATATATTGTAATGACAAGTGACTATTTTTTCTATATGTTGTTAAGTTTACAAGGAGCCACTAACCTTAGTCATATGTTTCTTCTGAGGGACTGTAGCCTCCAAAAACCCAACTAACAAGCTTTGACTGTGGTCACTTTCATTCTCTCTGCATTGCTTCGCTGTGTGTGGAGGCCCATAGTAGCACAGTGAGAAGAAATGCTAAAAAAGTTGTTTATGTTTTGCGCTCATAAATCAGAACACTGCTGTACTGCCACCATCACAATATAGGCTTAATAAAGCCCGGATTAAGGTTGGTCCATTTCACTGTGGTTTGTTTATTTTTAGAACTAAAAGTTGTTTAAACAACTGTTACAGTCCTTCTATGTCTCTGCTAATGTTTACATTACATAATTTGACAGTTGCTGGTGCCATACCAGTGAATGTGTGCTTACATCTAGACCAATCACTGTGCACTTACACCACACAAAGATTCCTCTTGTACTGGACCTTCATTTAGCAGGAGCTAAAAAATAAAAATACAAATCAGCTCTAAGAACTTTGCTTGTTCTTGCCACCCAAAAAAGGGAGTACCAAAAATTCTGAAAGTGCCTACAGTCTTTGATACTGATGCCCTTGCTGAACCTACAGTTCTTCCTAAATAGAGTCAAACTGTTGTCCCCTAAGGAGTTTTAGTCAGAACCAAAGAAAATCATGAGCAGCATAATATTTAACTTATTTTTTTGTGTGTCTTGCTCATTGGGGTTTCATTTACTCAGTTCAATTTATAACTAAAAATACATCAAACAACTGTCTGCTTACCTACTTTCCAACCACCAGTTTTGTTGAGCTGTGACTGAAAGCTTTCCTTCTGCTAAAACGGCAGAGGTGCTGGCTTACCACAACAGTCAGCACCTCTGTCCACCTCTGAAGATGGCAACCCAACCTTAGTGCAGGTCGCATTGCTAGCAGGTCAAGGGGTGATGGCTGAGTGTCCTATCCACAAGGGGCAAGTTTAAAAGGAAGAAAGTGGGTGGCCATTAGTCTGGGCCTCACAGAAAGTGTGACTGATTGCTAAAGAGTGAAGAGGTTAAAGGACTGTCTTGTCCAGTGTTGAGTCCCTCAGACAGCACTGTGGACAACACCCAAGTAAGGTTTGGGTCTGAATGGAGTCTGTCACTTCAAATCTAGCACAGGAGGCGGGATCTCTAAGCAGCCTGGGAGGAAGTGTTGCCTGAGAAGTTCAAATCAGGGTACAAAAATAACCCCCACCAACTTTCAAATGTGCAAGGTAGCAGTCTTGTTACTGAAACCGCAGCCACGACGTATGATGAGAACCACAATACAAGAGAGAACTCTTACCTGATTGCCCCTGCCTTCTTCCTGCTGCATAAAGTCGCTCTTACTGTTGTCCACGTCTAAGGCAGCCATATCCTCTGCTTTCATTGGCTGTTCTGGGGCTGTGAAGTGAAAATCATAAGTGTGGGAACAGCCGAAGCTAACGTTAGCTAAACAAACCTGTGACTCACACAGAGCACTAGCATCTTTAACATCGGTAAAATTGTAGCTAACCATTAAAGCACCTCAACTACATCCGCTGCTATTAATATCACAAATGTCAATTAAACGGGGATGTAGCAATGGATAGTTAAAAGAAGGCTAAACAGTGATGTGTCCTAAACAAGCTAATCTAATTAGTCAAGCTATCGAGCCCAATGTTAGCCACAGCTGCTAACTTAGCCGGCGATGATTAGCAATATCACCATCGAGCATCCCGGTTAGCCTGCTAGCGAGCTAATTTAGCCAAGAGGATGCCTGAGATAGCTCGTTAGCATACGTGGGTGAAAAATAATGGATATTACGTACCAGTCATTACGTGACTTGTCCTAAAACGGAGGGTCCTGATAGTCACAAGCCACCGGACATGATCAGCAAATTACACTGATTGTATACGCGTAGAAATAAGTGATAAGTGTCTGATTTTTTTCTATTTTGATTGACGGGCGGTAGGTAACACAAAGGGTGGGGCCTCCGCTGTTGACTGGGAGCATTTGCGTCACACGCAGGAAATCCCGCCGTTCTACATCAAGCTGATTGGTTGTCGGTTTGTCTTACCTTGCAGTTATTTGTGGGCCGACGCGTCAGTCATCCTTTGTTGGCTTCTTTTCCTGTTTGGTATGAATTTTCAGCTGTAAAGTGCTGGTGGCACTGAGTAGTGTATTTACATTGTTGTTAACAGTGAAACAAACCAGTTCACTGAGAAGGCCCATAGGCTACACGTTCATGCTTCGTGTTTAACCCCAACTATAGTTCAGGAGCTGTGTCTGCCACCACCAACTGTTCTCCATGAGAGCTACAATCACCTGTTCACCAGTGTTCAGTGGTGAAGGAAGTATTCATATCGTTTACTTAAGTAAAACTCCTGAATTCTGATAAAATACTCCACTGCAAGTAAACAGTATCAGCAAACCAATAGTACTCCATGTGCAGTAAAAGGGCTGTTTTTAGATTGATACTAATGCTGCAAAATGTGCATGTTGCATTTTAACTATACCTTTATGCACCCAGACATTAGTATCAGCTGGTATCGGCCTTGTTGACTGGAGGTTATTGAATAAGATGGCGTGTTTATCTGTGTCAGGTCAAATTTGTGCTGGCCTAAATGTTCAGTAACTGTGAAAAGTTAAAAGACTTTTTAAAAGTTAATTATTTCAAGGTCAGGCTATAAATACATAACAACAAATAAAAAAACATTAAACAAACTATGAAATATTGGTATCAAATTGCTATGTTGAGCACTGTTATTGGCACCACTTTCACAATAAACTACCTGTTGGGTAGTTTAAAATACAGCAGCACATCATTTGTATTGCAGTCCTGAAAAATCATAAAGTAAGATCAGCACTGTTTTCAGCTTGGTGGGGGAGGGTTAAAGTTCATTTAAGTTAAGAAGTAGAACACTTTTCTCAGCCCACAGATAAACACTCTTTTTTCCTGTGCGTTTTTCACTGCACAGAAAAAGTATGACAAATTGTAATCTGAAAAATAACTACAGCTGTTTGACAAATGTAGTGACGCAAATATTCCCCTCCCTGTTAAAGAAGGAAGATTTTATAAAGTTGCTTAATATGGGTATACTGAAATAGTGTACAGGTACCTTGAATTTGCACTAAAGTTCAGTACTTGGTTACACGTGGCTAATGTCCTGTCAGCTGTCACAGATGGTCCTGCTGGTCAGTCTACCATTTTGCAAATTTTATTTTCTGCAAACAGACGGCTGATGTGGAATCACGTATTTAGCAGCACTCTAGCCGACGTGAATATCAGGCGTTGGGATTATGTGTGAAAACACTCAAAAAGCTACTCTAAATTTCAAGCAGATAATTAATTTGCAGTTTATTGCACCTTCTTCCCCAGTACCAATTCTTACACCACAACTCAGGAATCTAATACTGGATCCAATAATACCTCCCTTTTTTTGCCAGTTTAAAAATCAGCAGCTCAGTGTGTAGACTGTTTTTAATTTTCCAGCATGTAAAGTAAGAAAAGGGATGAGTTTGAATAAAAACTGAGTTAGTGAGTGTGATTTTATTACTATAACTTATGGCTTTTATGGAGCCATACAAAAGTGGTGCCACATTTACAAAACAGATTTACTCTGCTCTTTAAGGTGATGATATGTAAAATTCTGATTCTGAATTCTCCCATGATGCATATGGAAATAAGAAGTTTTTGTGTCAATAACTTGGGGATAAAACACATTCGAGACAGAATCTGAGGTTGTATTTGACCAGATTTCTTCCCCTCCGTCTGATTGTACGGATTACAACATTGTGAAAGTGCATTGAAATGAGAGTCTGCATGCTATTGTATCTGCTCCGTGGCTGTGATGCTATCAGGACCCCACTTCTGAGTATTATTTGTGGTGTGTCAGTTCCTCACAGTGCACGACCGCAGTGAGGCTATTTCTCCCAACCTTCAATTCAAACTTGGCCCATTACAGCCAGACTACAAAAGCACTTTCCGTGCACTCAGGAGCTCACGGCAGTGAATGGTGGATATTTCCAATCACTCTGCTGTCAATCCAAGTGTCAGGTAAACACAGGCCAATGGAAACAGCTTTAGAAAAACCTTGCAGCTATGTCTGTCTTACTCTAGGAGTCCTTGGAAACGTATCAACAATTTCTACAAAGACCTCCAAGTTAAAGGGAAGAGTCAAATATCCTAAAAGCAACACAAATGCAACACCCTGGTGGATACAGTGGCTTACAAGAGGCAGGTTACTGCTCTTGTGTTTGTCCTGTTCTCTACAGCCATCACTACAAACAAAGGAAATTAGATTGTACTGACAGATCTTATATTCCTCTCATGAGAGGAATATGAAGTCTGGAGAGGAATTACCCAGTAGAAATTTCAGTATATCTATAAATTTCAGTGTAGTAGAGGCATAAATGACCTTTTTACATGAACAACGACTTTAAACTTTTAGCTTTCATTTATTATTATGATGGGGAAATACTATACAAATACTATGCTTTATTAACAAACCTGTATGAAATTATAGGTGAATATCCATAAGCAAAGCAGTAAATTTCAATTCAAATGGTTTGTTGCAGGGGCTTCTAAGAGTGGACATTTCTTTTGTGGCACATAGCAGAAATGCGAAGGATAACTGAGGGAGTCCACAATGGCTCTGAGTGTTTCGTATTAACATATTGACAGTTGTTTTCATGAAGGCCAGTCCAAGAGAGAGTGACCCCACGGAGAGAAACTGCCCTACTGGAGGCACTGTAAATGGGTCCCGAGAGAGAAAATTGAAACTGGTGCAGCATGAAGAAGTGTGGATGGAATATCAAATGTGTGTCAGACACAACTCTGAAGCACCTGAGACAGGAACAATCATACAGTTCTTTGTCAGAGGCGCTTACAGTTATACAATGAGGGCTGAGGTCAAACGCAGTTACATGAAAACTTTTTATGATATTTTTATTGTGGAAGTTCAACATCTTTTCAACATAGACGATGTGTGGATGCATTTCCCATTTAGGATCAGAATCAAACCTATTAATTTTTTTGAAACATATAAGGAAGTACTGTTCTTTTTAGTAGCTCGCATAACACAAAAGTAAAAGACAACACGGTTAAACAAAGACAAGCAGGCAAACAGGTGCAAAGTATGAAATGAGATATATTTACAGACATAAGCAGCAACCAGACAACAAAGACACCACAACAGTGTCGTAAACAGTTGAGCAAGAGTGCAAAGAATGCCTATTTGATATGAAATATTATAAGTTTCTCAGATACACATTATGTGTCGGTGTGAAGAACCTCCTGAGCTCTTGTTTGGGATGCATTTTTAATTTCTTCTATTTATTTGGGATCATTTGGACCTGATAAGTATAAAAACTAAGCATTGTCTATGAACAGAAGTTAATGTTCTCATAATGGGTTTATTTTATAGCATAACATAATAAAGTCACCACTGTTTAACAAAGTGTAAAACACTTTATTGAGCAGAATGAAGTATAAGTAACAAGAAAAGCCAAAATGCAGTGTCCCCGTATGAGGACACAGCATCTCAGGAGGTTAGTTAACAGGTACACCTACACAATTCAGTGTAATAAACTTCCATATATTTGCAGAAGTCATAGTTAGTATGGTTTGGCACCAGATGGTATTATATTCAATAATAAACAAAAAGAGGACACAAAACACCATGCAATAGTAACACCTAGTCCAGTGCATCACCTTTACATATCACCTTTATATATCAAGTGTAAGATTATAATTGAATTTACACATTTTAAACACCCCAAAACAATTGTAAAGACAGAGTTAATGTCTGCTGCACTGAATTGCAACAGATTGTGCAGGTATGCCTAATTAACTGGTCGCTTTATGCATGTGTACTGTATATATGCAGAACGGTTACATTAACAAGTAACAATAAAAGGGGAATATGTACATTGTACTGAGTGTATTGTTCTTTATTATAATATACATGTATTACAGGGTTATTATGCAGGAATTGTTTTTGAACAACACATGGGTGATTTAACTGTTTATTGTTTAAATGATGGTTAGCTGCATTTTACGTGATAATTTAAACACCTAACTTGTTATTAAGACTGCTATCATAATACTACAGAAAAGACATTTTTGAGGCAATAACAATAAAGAAGAAGAGAAACTGAATTCCAGAGGTTATGATTTAAACGCTCCTTTCTAAGCTTCCTTGGAGCTGTTTATGGCATTCTTTTCACTCTGCATTATGTGGAGAGTGTTTTATCACCCTGACAGTGGGAGCAATAAATCAAAGCAGTAACTTGTATCATGGTAGTTCAACATGAATGAGAGGAAATGATTGCATAAACTATCATATGCGAATGTAAAGCTTTTTTTTTTTTTTTTTTTTGGTGAAATCCTTCTATATTACCTCCATTCTGTGTACAGCATTTAGCACACAGAGAAGTCACACAATAGCAGCAATTACAACATGGCACTTTTATTGTTATCCAAAATAGAGATAATTTCCTCACTGTAATAATATGATACAGTATGTTTATAATAACCATTGAATTTCCCAATACAATCCCTTGTGCATAGTTACCGCTCTGAAAAATGCCATAGTTATTTATATGTTTATTTGTTATAACTCACACATTCCTTTTTAAAAAAAAATCTTCAAAGCTCTTTGGTGTCCATGTGATTTACAGCAGCAGGCCATGGTCTGTTTTGTTGGGTGTGTGTTTTAAAGCAAGCTTTCCACTCTGTGTCCTTCTTGGTTTGATGCCACTGTGGTTTGCCTCGGGGCAGAGTGGCACCACTTGATTGATGGTGCTGACGGCACATTTGTACCAACAGAGATTCTGTCACATTTCTGGGCTCATTTTATGAGTCCTATTGGGCAGCTTTTACAGTCCACCTATGTTTATGAATACTTTAACACAAACTTGTTTTTGCTATTAACTGTGGGGCTGCACACACACACACACACACACACACACACACACACACACACACACACACACACACACACACATATATATATATATATATATATATATATTAATGCGTTCCATGATGTCAGGACACCCAGGGAGTTTATAATTCATTAATCCTTGCTTCTTCTGTGACAGCAAAATTAGTGGTATCAAATCCTGAAACAGCATGTTGAGGACTTTTTTGGTCTGGTGTTTTGTTCCTATACTGCATCTGCATGATTCTAAATAGCTTTATTACTTGTCCTGAAAGGATTTATTGTCACTTTATGAAAAACAAAATACTCCATGACCCAGACCGCTGGGAACAACTCATCAATCCCTGAGCCTCAAAACTGCAGCAGATGAATAATCTTCTGTGTGGGGTTTAGGTTGGCCAACACCAACACCACCCCGAGAAGAATGCAAAAACAGTTTAGTCTCAAGCCCCCATTGTGCTCTCCAGAGGATTTGTATGGTTTCACTTAGAAAACAGTCAACTAGAAACAGTCTGTTGTAAAAGTATATACTGTATGCGAGAGCTGTAAGTGTTGGTAGCAATAACATTCTTGGTCTGCTGCAAGAAATTTCAGTGATTAAAACCACTGGTTAATGCTAAAGCTACCAAGAAAAATAAACTTAATGTTATTTGATACACATGTTGTCATCCGTCATTCTTTCTAAGTAACCACAATAAACACTATCCTATATTTTGCCACTGATCTCAAACCCTAAAAACTATAATCCACCTTATTTCCATGACAAACACTATGCTTTGTAGTGTGAGCACAGGATCCGCTCCATAAAACATCCTATCCAAAAACTTGGATATGCAATACTCTTTCTGAAAAATGACCATTTTTATTCAATCTTTTTGTTCCCATCAAAAAGCCATTTTTTTCCCCTGCAGTCTTAATGGTTACAAGATATTCAGCAAAGCACTGCTGATCTGCAGCTCTTTGTTCGGACTCCCACGGAGAATACAATCTTACTTTGGAGCACTGCGGCTGCAGCCATACAATTCCATCAGCATAAACGCTTCACAAACACTTACACACAAAGTATAGGGGGTGAGAAAAACACTACTTCAGACAACAGGAATCGTTTTCTGCTTGTGCTTGTGGATTGTGTCAACTTCTATTTTCATACTATACAGAGTATCCTAAAATGTGGAGGTTTTTTTGTGAAAATATGGTTTGAATGAATATTTCTTTTATTTTTCTGTAGATGTGTATTTGCCCTCATTGTTCAGGGATAGGAGTAAGAAACTTTAAACATAACAAACATGCTATTCTCTCATTTTTTTGGGATAGTGGCCGAGTACTGGTGGCATATTGAAAGAGAGGACATGCATAATATTATATAATAATGTCATGAAATTTATAAATGAAAGGTTAACTCAATCTCTTTGCAAATAATCATTTAAAGTGACCATTTCTCCTGGCCAAGACACCTGCATCCAGCATGTGCCCTTCCAAAATCAGCCTCAGTTAACAGATTTAATTATAATTGTCCCCTCTATGCTACAGTCAGTGTCAGCTGTGTCTTTTAATTCTCTAATCAGTGGTCGGCAGGACCGCTATCACTATCCCCATGCAGCTTCCCACTCAATACAGACATCCCAAAACACACACAGACTGGTTTTGTCAAATGTTTTATTGAGTGTAGACATCTGGGCAACTGTAAAACATGCATTATCTGCAGAAGGGGGAGAGGAGCAGGTGGCATTGTCCCCGCTGTCAGCTGTGTCAGTGCTGGCAGCCGTGATGGAGATTAATGAAGTATCTGGAGAGTAATATGCTCCTTCAAATGCTGCTACAATTTGGAGTGGGGGCCGATCCTGATCTTAAATAGCAAAGCTGTCAGAGTTTACTGAACCTGTGCCTTGGCACATGAGTGAGGGATTCAGTCCTACAGGATGGAAAACAAAAAGTGAGAAAGTGGCTAGAAATAAGGCAACAATACAGTCAGTTGTGTAAACAAACACATTGTTCTTGTGTCACTTTTTCTTTGGCGCATTCGGTGCATTAAATTTGAAAAAGATGATGTCTCCATCCTCGACAGTGTAGTTTCTTCCCTGTTGTCTGTATTTCCCAGCTGCCTGTAGAACAACAACAAAAAGGAATTATTAAAATAACATAAAATAGTGTATATTGTACGATAACAAACAGATTAAAAACTCTTTATCATCCATCCATCCATCCATCCATTTTCATTCGCTTATCCTAGTCAGGGTCGCGGGTAACTCTTTATCATATAAATTATATTAGAAAATAGCTAATTTGAGCTAAACCTCACTTGCAAATGTTCATCTACACATGCATACACACATACACCCGCACAGGCGCACGCACGCACACACAATTGCATGCATGTTTTGTTTGAGGGGTGCCTGAATTCCCACTGAGTGATAATCCTCTCTTCTGCCCATTTCAGTTTCATGTGCACAAGCACAAAATGTTAATAAGTCTTTGATTACAGCACTATAAAACTTCTCAAGGAAACAAAATAAGTTCTAACATTTCTTTTGTGTACAGTAAGTGTTTGTTCTCCTTCCCGGCAAACTCAAAATAATTGACTTGAAGTGCTAATACGGACAGGTTTATGCATTCTGGTTCTGCACAGTGCACAATTAATTAGAAGAATCAATGTCCCTTTAAAGGCTCAGGAGACCATTTAATCCAAGCTCAATACCACCAGAAACACTGGATGGAGAGGGAGACAGAAAAAAAAAAAAATCAATGGCTATTTGTGATTCCTGAGTATGTATTAAACCAGACACGTCTAACTGGTTCATTTGCACTTGAAAGCAGCCATCTGGAGCAGCAAGCTTGGCTTAAGCAGATATGATTACTAATAATGTGATATCCCTGTACACTGCCCCTATTCAGGCAGTCTATTCCCACAACTGGCATTAAATAGCATGGACCTTAATGCCACAGTCAGAAATGCTCCATGTTCTTCTGAGGCTCAAAAAGGGATTAGTAAGAGAGCATGCAGTAAGGACCTGACACTGAGATCTCAACCTCTGATAACAATGGCGAAACCCCCCCAGAGACAGACACATTTCCCTCTCCTTTTGCAGCTTATGAAGGGTGTGGACAATACACTGCAGCTGCATTAAATATCAAATATTTATTAAAAAGGGCTTGAATAGTAAGGAGATTTAAATGTTTTTTTAGTGCTTCCTTTCCATACTGGTCCCTGTGGGCCCTTTGTGCCATCGTAATTACATTAGTTGAGTCTGTAAGTGGGCACATGGAGTTGATGGTGGTGATAGAAGGATTGTGAGAGCATGGCTTACAGCTGCTGCTCACAAGTGTTGCACACAAAATCAGAGTCACTTCTGCTTTAATTAGCTGAGATTTAAATTAAGACTTTTTCCTTAAAGAAAAGAAATGATAAAAAGGTGCACCTTTAATTTGAAAGCCATCCTACAGTGTTGATTAACTCATTATTAACTGTGTACCTTCAATTACTAAATTACGTGTTGCAGATTTTCAACAAAATTTTAATGCCCATGTAAAATTTGGAACAGGAAAGAAAAGCATTTGGTTGACTTTTCTAGTGTACCCAAATGTAGTTGGTGCCCAGTTACCGTCTTCACACATTTACCATGAAATCAGTTATTACACTTGACAGGTGTGTGCACATGAACACCCCCCCCCCGGCACAGTTGAAAGGTCAAAACAAACAGTGGCCATCATAAAAATAAGATATGCAAGTCACATTTCTGTGCTACCCATCCATGAAACAGTCCTTATTTGAGGAATTTCACACTTTATTTAACTTGCCGCTTTATATCACTGTCACATGCCTACAGTGGCTTGGGGATTTGGCAACAGAGAGCTCTAAGCTAACAGCGCACTCTATAGATCTGATAAATGCCTGGTGAGGTGAAGAAGTGCCTCCTTGGAGCGACTGTGCTGAGCCACTAGCAAGAACTACCATCAGCCAGTTAAGACACATTGTGATAAAGATATGCACAGCTGGAGCAGAATGGCAGTGTTTAGAGCCAGAATCAGTTGGCTTGTCAGGAGTGGTGCTGGAGTGTGTGCAGTAATTTCTTCCCCTGAGTAAAGGTGAAGAGCAGTTTTCAGTAGGAGCTGTGTGGTGACTGTCAGCTCCACTGATCACAGGAGACTTCCCCTCATCTCCTCTGGCACCCTGACTGCTCACCTTGACAGCGCTCTCGCTGCCTTCCTCTTTAAAATCCTGGAATTTCATTACTTCCGCCATAATGAAGCCCCTCTCAAAGTCTGTGTGGATCTTCCCCGCAGCCTGTGGAGCCTTAGTTCCTTTCTGTCACAAGGAAGGAAAAGAGAGGACAAATGAATTGTTTTGGAGAAGATGGATTACAGCATGCGAGCGACATGGTGTTTGATGGGGTGATAGCGTTGTGATCACTCTGGGGGCGATTTTCAGTTGGGGGTATTCTTGCTTTAGTCCTGATTTCTGGATAGCTTTCCACTTGGTTGTGACCTGCTAGGGCAGCTTGGACACCGATAAGGACCCAGCACTGCTATCAATGCCTTCTGATTCCCATTCCTTGGTGGTATTGATTTCTGTCCAAGCAATCTTGCCTCATTGTGGGTCGCTGCTTGGCTCTCTGGTCATGACAGGAAGAAGACCCAATGTTGCAGTGAGAGGCCAGCGTGGTATAGACCCCACTGCATCAGGCCTTACTATTGTGAGAGTTTGGTAATTCAAATTCAATTCCACCCTTCAGTGATATTTCACTGTGCTGGACGTACTCCTATAAACTGCTGTGAGTTTTGGGAGTATTATAGGTTTTTACATTTATTTCAAATACACAACAGAGATTTTATATTAACTGAAGCTGTTTGAGATTTCAATTTATATCTAACAACTCAACAGATGTATAAAAATATTGTACCTTGAGTCCTCTCTAACACCCCAAGACAAAACTGGTGACTGACAAAATGTGCAATTTATATGCGTTGAAATAATGCTGGGTGGAAATGACAAATGACCCAAATAAGTGACGTGGCTGCTGTGCATCATTATGACTCCTGCCTGTCGACCTGCTCGCTCTCTCTCTGCTCTGCAGCTCCGTGCTCAGAAACTGTTGAGCAGTTTTAATTATGTATATAATCAGGTTGGGGTCAACATATTTCATGCCAAAAGAATGATGCGTATTTAATGACTCTAATACATTACCATCTACTTGCAATCTCATTGACGGAGTGCTTGTGAGTTTAACTACCATTAATCAGCATCAAGGTTTGTCTATCTGGAGAAAAATAGATTAAGGGAGGGATTTTTTTCATATGGTGCATTACAAGAGATCCACATTGTCCTAGTTAAGAGCTATGCAGAGCAGGCTGATAGATAATGGTCACCTCGAGGCTGCCTAATAAAGCATGTTAAAGGACTTAGGAACACGACATTACTGAGTGTAGTTTTTACAATGCAAGATGTATTGGCTTAATATAGTTACTCACTGATGCTTACCTGACTAAATGCCCCTCACACACAATCAAGGCTGGCTGTAATCACTTATGCCGAGGAGGACAAGCATATTTTCGAGGATGCCTTTGAAGTGTTTTGGGACTTTTCTGTAAATAGCGAGGACATCAGTCATGCTGAGACGAGTGTGCGACTAAACACGGTGATGTCATCTGACTAAAATGTAATGTGTCTTGTGAAGAAGAAGAGGGAGTGAGCTCATCTTCCCCTCTGGGCTGTGCTCAATTTAAGAACCCATAGAAATAAAAATAAAAAAAAAAAGGACAAAGTTTGTTGTCTGGTTGGGTGTCATATAATCTGCAATAAAACATTTAATATTAATCTGAAATAAGATTGTGGTGAGTCATTTGAAGGTGGTTGAAATTTGCTTTAATCATATGGAAATGAAAAAAAAAAATACCCCTAATAGCAGAGGGTGGAGGTTCATGTATTACAAGTCCTATAAAAAAGCATGTCTCATACTGTGATTTACTCAGGAAAGCAGCCCCTTTCACATTTTCCCCTTACAACATAACTGACAATTCATTATATGTTTATCAAGTAAACATTATGGTAAACATTATGAGAAAATATGAAAACAGCAACTTTAATGAGTACATCACACTATGAGATGTAATTCTTAAGAACGTATATACAAAACAAACACATTTACTATTGGAGAGAAAGGAAAATTCTTCTTTTTTTCTTCATTAATCGAAAAAGAAACAGGACATTTATAATTGTAATTGTAATTTGCTGTATTGTCATGCAAGATATTACAAGTGCATATTGTGACTACATCTGAGACAGATTCCTTTATGGGTGTATTTGGTAACCTGTATGTTATTCATAATTTAATTGTCTGAAACCACATCTGTAAATGTCCATAATAATAATAATAATAATAATAAAACAATTTTTTTTTTAAATTAGTGTTTTGTTTGTGTGACAAATCTATGCATCTGTTTTGGAGAAGAGATTTAGCTAGAATGCCATTTGGACATTAGATCCTCCAAGTCCACTGCCCTATCTCAAAATTTTATGCAATATAATCCACCTATGCACTGAAATTTAGATGTCTGAAAACAGGATGAAGCCAATATGAGCTTATTCAAAGTTTTAAAAAAAAGATCTTGGTAAAGCTGCATCAAGAACAGAACAAACACCCCTATTTATGCATGTTTTTGTGAGTGAACAAGTAATGTCTTCAGACAACATAAAAATTTAAGCAGTATTTCCATCAGTGGTCAAATCTACAATCCACCCACACATGAGACTTTTCTACCATTATTGCTTCTAAATAAACATCATCTATAGCGGGCTATCTCAAGATTTTGAACAAATTGAACAACAAAATGTGAACAGTGAACGGGCTCACACTCAGGGAACAAAACCATAATGATCTGCTTGGTGACAAGTTCTTTGAATAGATGCCATTGTGGAAAATTGCAATGCTTTTTTGAAAATGGGACTCCTTTTCTCAAACGGACAAGTTATGTTTATGAGATTGAAAGCATTCTGTATCGTAAAAAAAAAATTATGTCAAATTACAATCCTTTGAAATATCTGATGGGATGAAAGAATGGATATGAATTTGTATGACAGAATACCCAAATCTTTAGTTGTTAAAAAGTTTCTCAAAAGTTACTTTGCTGTATTTTTAAACCACCAATATGAACTTATAAATGTTACCCAGACAAATACCTTATTATTTCTGCACTCAATACTTCTATCTGCTCGAGAAAAAAAAAAAAAAACACACACACACACACAATACCAACATGCAAAGCAAACATCTGTATTGATGTAAATCCTGTGATCGCATTGCACAAAGCTCTTGGCGGGTTGGGCTCAGTAAACTGAGACACACAGGGAGGAGGAGCCCCCAGCAAGGCCCACAAACAGTCGAATGAAAAGCGACATCAATTTTGGCACAGACAACCTCCGTCACACAGATTAGGCAGGCACAATGCACAGGCTCCTTATCTCCAGCGGCAGGAGGAGGGCAGGCAGATCTGCACAGGATGGAAACATTCTCATGGACGTAATGGGCAAAATCAATTGTTGCCCTCCTCAATCAATGTAGCCCCCACTTTCACTGTTCAGCAGCTCACCAGTAATTGAAGTTATCCTTGGTCTGTAATGACTAGCTAAAGCACAACCATGACAAAGTTGAAAGTGTGTGATATCAGTGAAGGTGCCAGCAGGGTGGAACATGGGATACTGTGTGTATTCGTTTGTGTGTGTGTGTGTGTGCATATGTGTGTGTGAGTCTGGTACACACACTCACATGTATGTGCACAGCAGGCTGCTGGCTCTTACCCGAATGGTCCATGCACGGACCTCATCTGGTCCAGCAGTGAAGAAGTACTCCAGCTGCAGGGCTGCGTAGCCAGCCTTGATGATCTTGCTCAGGGCACTGGTGGAGAGAGATTTCAGCTTCAATTGAGGGGTCTGAACTGTTTAAGTATTCTTTATCGCTGCTGATGCCTAGACAAAGTTCACTTCAGTGGCAAGGCCCCATTCATTCCAATATAAACTCATTAAGTGAATAAGATGGGTCACTTCGTTTCGCATAAGACATTCAACTCTCCATTGGTTTCTTTGATTAATTAGGAGGCTTGTAGACTCATTTAACATTTTTAAGAATTCAACCCAATGCCTCGTTCTGTGCTGAGAGAGAAAAAAAAATCTGCTGTCACAATTTTTCTCTCCATAGAGGTTTTCACACAAGAACAATAAACCCAAAATGCCCAAGTTATAATTATACCTACAGATGACAGATGACAGTTAAAAACTTAATTTAGAGGAAAACCCTTTGACTGAGTTGTTCAGTAAGAAGAGGGATCCTTTGCTTTATAATGGTAATTACTCTGCCATTTATTATTCTATCAGCACATGCAATTAAAGGAGTGCATGGAGGACACAGCTGATAATAAAGTGTGGGGAGACTGAATGCTAATTAACCTCTGCGTCTTGTGCTCTGTGCAGTACTTCTGCCTCTCCTCTTCACTCTTGTCCTGCAGCAGGCTCTCCAGGCCGCCACTAAAGGGGATGACCAAGGCTCCGGGGTCATGACTGTCCACCCACTCCTTGATTTTCACCAACCTGAAAAAAAAAGAAAAAGAAAACAGCAGTCACAAAACTTGTTGGAGGACTTGATTAACATGAACGTATTTGTTATTCCCTGCATGCATGCATATTCATGAGAGCAGCTGAAAATATGAGTGTTTGTGGGAGACTGCACTCTAAAGGTGGCATTTCCTTTCAGAGTTTGACTTTCTTTCCGTTGAAGTTTTCAACTAAAAATTTGACTTGTAGTTTGTTGAAGTGTACTATCCTTTAGCGAAGACAAAAAATTATAAAACTACTCATTATACAAAATGCATGTTTATATCTATATCTATATTTATATGTGTGTGTGTGTGTCTTCACAAGAGTTGGGAAAAAACAGGTTTGGCAAAATGGTGCCAGAGGGAGGAGGGCATTCTTGTCCAAGTAGGCAAACAAAATGTAGAGAAGTTTGCTTGTTTTTTTTGGGGTTTTTTTTTTTTTCCCCAAAATAAAGCTCATTGTTTGCTTTTTCTTTTTTTAAACCACCTTCTTTATGAGAGAGGACAGCTGATGTACAGCTGCAGTGTTAAATTTTTGCATTATTGGACAGGGATAATGGTTTTGTATCACTGACCAACATGAAAAACACAGCTTTTAATTCAGACTTTAAAGTCTGACATTTCAACACATTTTAAGTGTTTCGTATCACATTTCACGCTGTCTTTGTTGTAATTTAAGGTCATCCTAAATTAATTACACCGAAGGACGACGTGCGCTGACAGCGGTGGACCAGGTAGGAAAGCGGCTTAGGTCGGCAGTTCCTGACCTCTGAACTTAGCGACTATAGACTGTATAGAAATGCTTATTTCGAGGATTCAAAAGAGGAGTTCATAAACCAGTGATGGTTGGTGTCACGTTCTTTTATATCTAGTCTATAGTGGTGACTATTCTTTCTGCACTCCTCACTCCTCAAATAAATGTGGCACCTTTGTGCCTGCAGATACTAAATAATTAAATTAAATAGATATTTTAAAAATTAGTTAAATGGATATTTAGACAGATGACTTGTTTGGAAGACAAAGTGTTGTGTTTTGAAGCTGATCATACCTATGTAAGTACGACAATTCCTTCAGAAATGTAGAGCAGAGGGAAAAAGTGCCCACTGCACTTCACAATGTACTTTTTTTTTTACTGTGAAAAACAACTCTTTCACCAGCTGAGTGTTCAAATAAATAAACATTTACATTAAAGCAAAGAGAGAGTACAACAACCACTTAGTGTTTTCTTACTTAGAAATGTCTTTGTCACTTTCTTAACCGCCTGATTTTTTTTTCTTTATGTCTTCCTGTCCAGCAGGACACCTGACATTGCAGGACAAAGATATCCTCACAGCTAATGGTAACCCTCAGCCAGAACAATACAAGGGGGTTAGAGCAATTATGAGATTAGCCCCACAAACTCGGAGGCTGGGATTGGATGGATCTCAAAGAACAGCATCACACAAATCCATTTTCACATGGCGGCTCCTGGGCTGGATTGATTCTGAGGGGTCCCTGTCATTATCTGTAATCCTAGTTTCCTGTTTAAAGCCCATAAGAATCAAAGACGGGGAGGAACCCAACCATCTCAATACCACATCTATTCCAATAACAATGTCACCACTTTATCACCTGCAGCAGCATATCACTGCTCCTACCTAATGATTATCAATATACAATACATGGCAGGGTAACGGGCAAAAGAAGAGCACAGTTTTGCTTTGATTGAATGTTTTTCTCACCAAGTTAAAATAACACCACAGGGCAGCGTAAATCTGAAATGCCGTATATGCCAGTTTGTCTGTCTGCCTGTTCAGATGCACATCTATTAAGAGAAATAACCTAATATTTCCCTTACTGTTCACACTGTGTATGCAGATCTGACGCTTGACTGCCACCACAATAAGGTGGTAACCAATGTCTCACCAATAAAGGACAGAAAAATAAAATACATTTAGTCAAAGCAGAAAACCTGAAAACATAGGAGATGGAGGGTGCTCCAAGAGGGGAAAAAATCCAATCTGAGATAATAACAGCTGTAGTTTGTCACTTTTAGCAGCACAGCTGTCTATTTGGTGGCACGTTATTTGCATTCCTCAGGTATTGCGTTCTCTACAGGCGGCTGAATAATGATTCACAAATCACTCTCTCCACACCAGTCAAGGGCTGTGATCCTTTGAATAGACCATTGTACCTGAGACTGTAATTGGTGAAGACTTGACAGAGCTGAGCCAAGCCAGCCAAGTAACAAAGAGGCTCTTGGTAGAAGGCTGAGGGATGATTTTAATAATGTGAAGCCGAGACGGAGAACGTGAGCTGCAAATGAGCACGGGGGTCTCCGGGTCCTTGCACTGAGTGACACAGGACCAGACAAACACCTTGCCACAGGAACATGAAACACCCCCTTCCCACAACTCCAGAAACAAAGCACTGTCAATTAAGAGCTTTGAAATGCCGTCAACAGGACTCCCAAAACCAATTCTGTCAACTTCACCGCTGTCTACCCATGCCACTTTGCAATTTGTATTTATGTCCCTTCCAATTATTTGTGTGGAATTTTATGTGGATGTGTAAATTTGGGAAAATGTTTATGTAAAACATGCCGCAGATTTCTTTGTGTCCTTATAGCTTTCAGTCATTCTAAAGAATAAAGGGTTTTCTTGTGCACTGAGGCCTATTCACAGTGAAGTATGCCCCATGGAATAAACTTAATGACCTTCTTTAACACAAGAAACAGGCTTGATTTTTGTTTTAGAGGAAGGTTTACTGACAAATTTAAACAAGTAAAAATATGTGGTTTGGTTAAAATCAATCATAAAATGTAAGTAAAATATTTTTAATGTGGGCCCTCTTTGTAAAGCTTTTACAAGTCTAAACTAAGTGAGAAAGATGTGTGTGTGTGTGTGTGTGTGTGTGTGTGTGTGTGTGTGTGTTTGAGTGCGTGTCTTGTCAGTCTCTATTATGTCCCAGAACTGAGTGCCATCTCTCATTGCTCGGTTAATAGAAAGATTCAGCACTTTCTGCTCTTGATATCCCTCTCTGAACAAATGATGCCTGAAATTTTTATTCTTTTTATAATGGAATTCCAATGGCCTTTGCTGCAAATCAAGTGGAAATTTTTGCATATCAAGTGGGAAAAATTAAATGTTAACCACGTTTTAATGTGATTAAGGGTGACAGGGACATTATTTCTGCTAATCATTCACCGGCTTGAAGGCTCAAACAAGACTAAAGAACAAGCTATGTTTGTGCTCTCATTTCAAACAGAAAAATATAATATATAATATATTTTCTTACCAGTAAACTTCTACAAATCTAAAATGTGTGTGCATTATTTTTTAAATGGTAAAAAACAGTCAACATGAAAGCAAGACAATGCAACATCTGTTTATCTTACATCTTGAAAAAAAATAGGTATCATGCTATTTGTTGCAAGCTTTAGATTTGATGCTCATTGTATGGAAAGTACATGCAATTTAAAACACAATAAATTCTACAATGACAAGAAAAAAGAAAAAAACAATTGGACCTTGCGCAACAGACTGGCTCTGAATAGAGATGTCCCCCAGGGGGCCACCCTCCTGAGCTCGTCTATTTGTCTTTTTGTGTGAGAATCCTAAGGGGGGATAATTCCTGTGTTTCTGCATGCCTGGGGCTTCCCTGGGCTTTGTCAGAGCTTTGATCTGCTTAAATGGCTCAGGAGGGAAAAACAATGGAAACGTCTAAAGTACAGGGGCAGCTACCTGAGACAATGACCTGGGCCTGTGTTTGATATACACTCGTACAGGTTGGCTTCATTATGAGTGCTGAGCCAGTTAAGCCTGTAAAAGGTGGGCCATCACCTCCCGTTTGAGTGCTCAGTCCCGATCCAATTGAATGCTGACAGACCTGAAGAGTAATCCGCTACCTACATCCTCTACAGCTCAATCACTGACACACCCACAGGTGGAGTGCCCAGTACCTGAGCTTGGGTAGCTCAGCTGAATGGGTTACTTAGCCCTTTCACATATCTTGCCAGCTACTAGCTTAGATGCCAGGCACAGACTCATGAAGTAATAAACCCAGAGTCCCCTCTGTTTGTCTGGTCCCAGGTTACAGGGATGAGCAACCTAGGGGGTTAGGATGCTGCGGCACACAGCATACACTAACCCCCTCCTCTTTCCTTCCTCTGTGAAGGGAGACAGAAATGAGAGGTATGAGCTCATGGTGGCTTTTGAGGCTGGGAAGTCGGGGGCTCTGTGGGAAGCTTTTCATCCTCCCAGTGGTGAGCTCCTGAGCGACAAGAGTGCAGACGCTCTCTGCTCCCTGTGGCCATAGCCGGATGGAAAGGCATTACACATCATGTCTTTAAGAAAGGGAGGAGATCTGACACACACACACACACACACACACACACACACACACACACACACACACACACACACACTATCTGCAATATTACCAACTTCTTTCAATCTTCAAAGCAATCATGGGCTGGAGGAAACAGAACATGGCGCACGCACAATGGGAGCAGCTTTAATTAAGAGCATCATCTCACATCGTATCTCAAACAAACCTTGAGGGTGTGCTGGTAACAAGCTTTTTAAAGGAACTTTCCTCTCTTTGATAACTACACCCATTAAATATTGTGACTTCAAATGTTTGCACATGATAGATAAAACCTTAACAAACCATCAGCCATAGATTTGGCTTTAAGATGGTTGTTAAGGACACAATATCAAAGCTACAACTTTCATTAAAGATATTTGTGTGTGGTGGGGGTACCCAAAAGAGAAAAAAAAAATCAGAAATTCAAACAGTAACCCAGAGGAGTACATTCTACATCACCCAAAATAATTCTCTATATGGGGTATCCATGCTGTCATTCATGGCAGTTGACTGGGCGAGAGAAAATAAGGGGGCTGGGGTAGAGTGGGGGGAGTCATCAAGATGTGACAATTGTGACAAGAGCAGGCAAAGTGTAGCGCAGAAGAACACCACACGGATTTCTCCATCTCTTCTTTTTTTCCAGGATGACAGCTTAATGTCTACCACATGCAATATTTATTCTCATCGTGTGTCAGACTGTCTAGCTGTCCTAGGGAGTACAAAGAATGCCACTTATTAGAATAAAAGCAGAAGGAAGGTAATCAAGGACATATGTAACATCAGCCAATCATGCCCCCCTTACAATCCGACATCTTTTTTTCTCTCCCCCATTCATAACAGTTCAACAATAATCCTGATAATAAGCGCTCAGGAGCTGTATGTGGCAACACTAAATTCATTTATTTGTCTCATTAGAGTTGCCAAGGCTGCAGGCTACTCACTGCAGCATGTGTGCTTGGCCTTTACCTTATCACAAAGATAACACAAAGCCCAACTCAACAAAGCCACAGCTATCAAAATCTATCATTAGGCAGACTTGAAACTTGTAGGCATTTATTTTTATGTCAGCAAAATGCCAGGAGAACAATTCCCCGTGTGTCTTCAGAAGAAAGCAATCTTGCTGCACTGATGCAGAGGTGTATAAATGCATTATGAACTGTGGGGGACTGACTCAGCATTTATCAGATTTGAGCCTGATAAATGACGGGGAAGTCTATACTGGGCTCTGGAGAGCAAACTGAATAATAATAATAATAAAAAAAAAAAAAAAAAACTTTAGTCTTTTAGTCTCAGGTTTAGGTTGTATCTCATTATGTACAAAAAAAAGCACAGGGTATTCATCACAAAACACATCAAAGACAATGGGGTGACATGGTACATGACAACAGTGCCTTTTCATTACCTGGACAGGGGACAGTCAATAACTGGGCTAACAGAGTTGACAGGACTTTACATCTGTTTCAGTTTTACTATACAGCCTCTCCTGTTGTTTTCCCTCATTGAAAACTAGCTGAAGGCATCCATTAGGACTCACTGTGGGCAGTAGGGTACACATCCTACCATGGGAAAGTGTTTCTCAGGATCCCACACTGAACAAGGAGAGACTGGACAAAACAAAAATGAGTATGTGATCATATATCTCCCACATGGCTTTGAAAAGTGAACTCTAACTCCCTAGATAGTAGATCCTAAAAAACTTGGATGGAGCCAGTGGTTTTGCACTCAATAAAGTTTCACTTGTGTTTGTGTGAATTATGGTTTGGAGTAGCTGAAGTGGGTAGCAGCGACTTCTTTCATGGACTGGCTTTCAGTGAATCATAACAGTCTCTTCCATTCTCAGTTTTTTTTTTTCAGTCTCTAAATGTTGGTGGGCTCTCAGAAATGAGTGCCTGTTTGTCCAAATGATCAGGCAAAAAGATAATACATGCCTACTGGGATTTTTCAGGACCAAAAAGTGGAGGTGATAAAATACAAGTCAACACTTAAGCTGAGCAGATGTAGGCCAAATTGTCTGCTCTGTTTTGAGACAGAGTGCCACAATGCTGCAGCTCCTCTCAGGGCTTCCTTTACTTTAATTGTGAAAGCTCCTCCTACAGGCAGACTGGAGTATCAGACTCGGGGAAATAACAACCTCTGTGGCTGGATTTCCTCAAACTGCTCAGAGATATTACCTCATGTTTACACTGCATTTGGCATAAAGGTTAAGGCTCGGGTGAATCTACACTTTTCTCATTGATAACAAATCCTGCACTGAGATTTAAACCGGTGCATTAGCCCTTCTTTCAGTATTTTCTGATCCTCCTGCCCTGTCAGCCCAAAACCAATTTGCTCCCACTCAAAACATAAATCTTGAAATAAATATATATCCATATCTAAGCTTTAAAATAATTTTCTACTACAGAAAGGTACTGTAGTTATCAGTAAAATAGTAGTAATGGAGCATTCTGAGGTTTACGTTTAGCCTATTTATAATAAATATTTGGTGTACTTGTACGTTTCGTGGCAGCAGCTGAAATTGCTGAGCTTAATTAACTACAATGTTTCTGTTTATTCTATTGAAATAATGTCACAGAGCAACACTGTGGACCATTTATGTTCTTTACTGCTCTTAGACAATAAGAGACATTAGTAGGTTTGGTTTTCTTGGGTTTGGTCTTATTTTGGAATTAGTGAAAATTAAAGACAAACTATTACATTCTTATCATTTAACTTATTTTAGGTAAAGTCACATACCAGCATAAAATGAGGCCTTATGCTGAAATAAGAGCCTTCTGAAGTGCTGAAGCACACCAGTTATTCAGAAGTACGCAGTCTTTACAACATAGTTGTCTGAAATGACGAATGAGGGGATCAGGACAGCAAAAGATTTTCTGAATTATATCATGACAGAAAAATATTAGTAAGTAAATGATAAATATGTATGCATTTGTGGTAGGAAAAAACACAATTAAATAGGGGCTGACAGGAAGAGCATCTGCGGCATGTTAAAAGTTGGGGCTTTCCAGTAGAGATGAAGCATAAATAAGTTTGGAAGAGTATAATAAAAAAAAAAAGTCTGTGGCGATTAAAGAGAAAAGTACACATCCTCAGACCTATACACAGGCATATATACAGGCAGACTAACAGACCCAGACTAACATACATGCAAACACACTCACACACATACACACAGATGCACACACAGTTAATAAAAGCTCCAAGCAGTGGTACCCTGCAGTTCTTACTCTCACCAGGAGAGCCCACACGGCAGAGGCACTCACAGACAGGTCACGCTTGCTGGTTTCCTTAAAGGTCAGCTCATCTACTTAAGAGGCACCAATTTACTTTAATGCACATTGTCCAAAAGAAGAAGAAAAAAGGCAGAAAAAGAAATGACAAGGAAGAAAAAAACATCACAGTATAGATGAAATATTCTCAGTTGTTTCTTTTGCCATTACAAAATATGAATACTCTTAGGCACCCGAAGAAGATTAAATAAATATCTGATATCAAATCTATTAAAAGAAATAAAGACTGCTAAAAATGGCGAGGCCACATGCTTGTAAAATACACAGTGTCTTAGATGACAAGCAAAGATGCCAGCACTGGGCAGACTGCAGCCACCACATTATCAACAGTGCTCTAACACACAAACTACGATCTGTTGAATGGTCTTCCAGGCAGCTCACTGACGCCGGGGAAAGAGGAGAAAGCCTCTTGATAGACTCTTGTAGATGCCATTCCCTATCACGCAATGCCTCTCAGTCATAAACACATGACAAATGCAGCCTTAATCATTTTTTACGAGCGGGGATGTGCAGGGGGCAGTGCATGGCTAGAGGGGAGAGGGGAGCGGTGAGCAGCAGGCGGCCCCCTCTGCACAGAGGAGAGGGCTGTGTGGTAAAGTCTCCTCTGGAACATCACTCGGCCAGCGCGCCTTTGATCTCCACACCGCAATTACACCAGCATCCAAATGAGCGTGGAGTCGCCTCTGAAACAGACTTCAAACATGCACATGTACGCATTCTCATACACATACACTGTATAGGATTGGAGCCATGTGCTCCTCTCAACAGTAAATGATGTACTGTCTCCAGCAGAGAACCTGGGGATGAAAGGAGGCCTTGCTCCTTGTCTGATCCCTCCATTAATGATGGCTTGCTAAAGCTAATACTCTGTATTCTTGTCTAAACAAGGGCAGCTTGGTATGTGGTTCCCATACTCCAAACAGGATGATCCTGGTTAACAACAGAATGTTTTTGGAGACTCACAGTGTTTGATAAAACTATTGTAAAAGATGGTGCAATTGCCACAACTATCTCAAGAAACTGCTATTTAAGTGCCTGTGATAATAACATCAATTAACATACATACATTACAATGTTTTCAGGAGCTTGCTGCTGAGATTAAATAACATTAACCTAAATCGTGCTTGGTAGCATCTCAACAAAACACTTTAAATATAAAACAGAGCTTAAAAAAAGAAGCAGGGAAGTGAACCTGTGAAAAGGCCTGAATGGGTGTCCTGAGAGACACAGATAAAATTGGCTTATTTGCCTCATTCTACGATTCGCCTTCTTTTCCTGAACACATTAAACCTGGGATTGCAATTTGTCTTGCTGTTTGCTTTGAATAGTCCTTAACCGTATCATCATCTCAACTGTGCTGGTGGAAAAACACGGGAGTATGGCGACAGCCAAATGGCAGTCTGGCGTCTCTGCAGCAGACTAGCTGCCATTAGGGCTGAGAGCAGCATTTATTGTACAATTAGGGACAGCTAGATCTACCTGTAATCATCTCCATACAGGTGTGAGCCTCTCTCTGGACAAGGGAAGTGACTCATCACTTGTCAAACATCAACACTTTGATGTCGGCATTGTTCATTGTGGAGCCCTCGGGACACCTGAGCACTACTGTTTGCCTGTTTAAAACACTCTAAGATTTATTACATTTCACACAGTTAAAAACACACACACACACACACACACACACACACACACACACACAACATGAAAAAAAAGAAAAACAACCTCCTACTGATGACGGATGTTCCACTTGCAATGAATCATTTGATTTATGAGTTCTCTTCCTCCTCCCTCCATCTGACAGTCATACTTTCGTGTCAGGAACATTTTAACAAACAGTCATAGGTAAACAACTTCACTTGTAATACAATGCTGCCAAGTAAAGCGCTAAAAACAAATTTTGTAAGAAGTGACACCACAAGCCTGGAGGGCAATTGGAAAAGTGTGATAACAATCCGCAAGTTGGTATTATTGACAAAATGGCTGTAGTGTGGAAAAGTAGCCCTTTCAGATATAATGGATGTCAAACACCAGCCTTCTGGATCAGCTCTCACTGAGGCCATATGACAACATTACTATAAAAAGTGTTTGTGACAAAGAAGATCAGACCTGGAAACACAGTGAGGAAGTTTATGTTAGTCCTCTGACATTGTGACTAGTGTTGTGCCTGCAACATAAGTTATACAAATCCCTGTATACAGATGTACTCACTGTACATCTAGAGAGCCCTAGCTGTCGTTCTGAACTGTGGGAATTTCATGGCTGCAAAGAGATGCTTGTAAAGCAAGAGCAACAACATGTGAAGACAAAACCAAATATTTGCAAAACAATTTCAGATAATCTTTAAGGAGTCTTGCCCCTTATGATTTATTGGCCCAGATGATTTTAATCTGTTGTTTGGCTTCAAATGTACATACGCTTGTTTTGTTTGTCATTTAAAGCCTTCACTCTCTTTGATATCATATGGAAATGAGAAATTTTGATGGAAATGGAGACCATATGCTCGTATGTGCTTAATGAAGTGCAGAGTCTGGGGCTGGATGCTGTGTTAGAGCTTACTTAGTGCCACCTCCAGGCAGATTCTCTCACAGAGATATGACCGTTTGTGCCAGCAGGAGACCACACTAAGTCTCACACAACAGCAAATGCACACACACTTAATGTTGCTGACTTCAGATTTGGTTAAAGTTAGTATAAATTAATGTTACTCCTTACATAAGCAGAGGGAAAGCTCTTTAGTGATGATTAGTGAGTGCAATGAATCTGCTCCTGCCCTTCTTCGAAGTATACTCACCATTTGTTCTTTCTTCTTATGTAGTCTTTCTCAGAGAGATTAACGAGGTAGATCATTGGTTTGGATGTCAAAAACAAGTATTTATTCAACACTTCGATCTGTGAAAAAGACAGACAAGGCAAGTACTGAGAATCCACAACTTTCCAAAGTAGCCTTTGAGGATAACACAGAGACAAGTGAAGCCAAATCAAATTAGAGTCTGGTGTATAGGCGCTGTGGGGCGCAACTAGGAAGCCTCTAAATCAAGATCAGCATGGCCAGATGTCATTAGCTTGTACAAAAGCAATGTCAAAATATAACTGTGCATAATATTAACTTGTGATTTGCACAAAAAACATGTTGCTTAAAACAAAAAAACCCAATAAATAAAAGCGGAGGAAACAGCAGTTGTACTTTTAGGTCAGATGAAAAGATTAGCAAGATAAATCACACCAGTAAATGTGACAGTAACATCAAAGACTTACCTCCTTGTCGTTCCAATCGTGATAGTAGCGGATGTGTTTCTTTTCATCCACTACCCAGCTCTTGATTTTGCACATAATGTCCTGTATGGGGTTAAAATAGAATGAACAAGAAGCCATTAAAGGAGATGAAAAAGAATATAAACCCAGCAGGGTATGGGGTAATTATTTCCTAAATGCATGGCATCCTGATGCCAAAATGAACAATGGCCTTTGCTCGCATTCAAGCAGGAGTGGCCTAGCTTTGACAGGGATGGCATGCACAAGACCCCCTTCCCTCCTTTAAATCATGACAAAATGCCTTCTGGGGTGTCTCTCTCAGAGCCTCAGCTTTATACATCCATATTCCATCGGGACTGTTTAATGAAAAGGATAGAGAGAGGAGACAAAATTGGAAAGAGCGGGGAACTAATTGGAAGTTGGTTAGTAAGGTGTAAATTATTGGTCCCTCCTCAGGCACTTTGCAGAATGTAGTGCTACTGAATAAGGACTAGAGAGGTACAGAGCTAATTATTCACTGTTTCTTCTGGAGAAAATATTGAGCATTTCCAGCTATGTGTGCCACATTCATTACTGAGGTACTTGTGGGTTGAGACCACAGGCAAGACTGGGTCTTGACAGGATCTGGAAGCGGAAAAGGGTGGGAAAATGGGAGGGAGGTAGTTATAAAATTTGTAATAAAGAAATTGAGCCTATTATTGTTGATCCAGCCCCACAGAAATTAGCGGAACACATTCTTTTTGTTCCTGTCAACTTGACCTCCCCCTTCATATAAAAACTCCCCCACCCCCTGCAACACTCCCCCTACCTCCTTTTCCCTCCCCAAACCCTTGCAGCACTTCACAATCATACTCCCTTTTGAAAGAACTGAGGAAAAAATCCTGCCAGAGCCTCAATTACACAATGGCAGAAAAAGCTCCACACACTGACCCCCAGCCAGCTGCATTCACTCTCTGCACATCTCTCTCCACAGGAATTCTAAAGGCCTTTTAGTCAGGCAGCCAGAGTGCAGCCAGCGGGAGAGAGCGCAGGAAGAGCTGCATACACTCCGCCCGCGCCGGCCCAAGTCTTCACAGAGAGATTAATCATCTGTGAAATGGAAACAGCAAACGGCCAGTGACACAGGCTGAACCCGCTCCAGGTTTCCCTCATCAGCTCGCAGCCGCCGTGCAGAGCTCCTCTAACAGGCAGGTGTTAATAAAAGGCATATAGGTCCCACAGGGGTCAAACACATACGCTTGCCACCATGAAGCGCCGCTGGTGGGCCGGTTTCTTATTATTGTTTTGCAGGGAGAGGGAATTTGAGGATTCACTTGGACAAAAGCAATGAAACATTGTTCTTGTAAACACAGCACCAGCAAAATGTTTTTACATTTTTTAACAATGCAATAAATCTGAGCCCTATAGTGCTGCATGCACACAAATTTAGCATAAAACTCACAAGAAAATATTAGCACTTGTAGGAATTTTAACCATACAATAATTTCCATGCATTTGTTTTTTTAGTTCTTAAACAGTATATCATCACCTGTGAACTCATGATATAGGAGTAAGTGTATGAAAATGACAACCAACAGCCTTAAGTTAAAAAAAACAAAGGTTTTCTCCTATCTGTCAGATAAAACTGCATTCTTCTATAAAACTGAAATCCTTTTATATTACAATGTCAGTCGTCTCTTTTGTCTGAGTTTTGTCTTGCACCAACATCCTGTTTCAGCAGGAAGTAAGTTTTAAAAACAAGCAAGATGCCCCCAAAACCCTCCATGTTTTATTTGCGCCAGAAATGACAAATATTCAATATTGTCCTTTTAGTGTTACCTTATACTGTATAATTATATGCTTGGCACAGTAGTTTTCTTTCAGAGTAATATGCTATAGTGGTATAGTGTTTCTATATAACAGGGTAAAGGTCAGCATTTTTCTGCAAGACACCACTTTGCCCTTTCAATCCAGCACTTGATGAGCGCAACCAGAAGCAAATTCACATGAACTGAAAGCTGACCTCTCTTTTTTTTTTCATTCAGCAAATTTTCAGTTTTTAACACAGGAACGTGTATAGTTTGTCATGCTTCATTTTTAAAAAACAAATGTCTTTGAAAAAGACTCTATAGTGTTGTTTTTATTCTTATTTTACTTGTAAAATCATGCTAAAAAAAAAAAAATCTGAATATTTAGGCCATGTCTTACCAAGCTCCTTCAAAATGGTGCATCATCCTGAATGATGTCATATTTACCAATGTGATAATCACCACATAGATAAATAGTACAATAAGTCACTCTCTCATTTCAATTCCATTGACTGAATTCTTTAAATCTACTAGGAACAGGCTAAAATCAGTTTTTGCTCATGAAATTTCATGCCACATGCAGACCTGTAGAGTCTGTAGACAAATGAGAACGACAAAGGAAATTAAATCCCATTTCAAAGGTCTTTCAAGTAATCGCCACTTAAAAAGAGTACACACAATATCCTTTTTATTTCATATTATTCTGTGGCACTGCAAAAGAAAGTACAAGCACTATTGTTTCTATTAAACTGTACATTTTTAGACACAGTCCTGATGTTCTGCATATAGATGCTGAATTAAACATGTGTACGTGTGCCTACACACAGCTGAGCATGTCACACGCTAGGCTCAGCCTGTGAGACAATCACACAATCCCTCCCATCTAAAAGCTTAGTGCAGCCTTTGATAAGCACCATTCTTTGCCATCTAAAGAGGTCTTCTATAGATTCTCACTTGCCGACGCGTGCACAACCTTTGACAAGTAATGTAGATCATTTTTATTCATTGCCTAAAATTGTTAGCAATTATGTGCGTAAGCGGCCACCTGCCTAGCCTGAATGGCTCCTGTCTGCGGGGCTACAGGGGTGTGGGGAAGTGCTGCTGGCTGTAAGGGGAGGGGGGTTTCGTCTGAGGGAAACCAACCAGTCACGGGGGCCTCTGCAGCAGGTGAAATAGCCCCTCTCGTTAGTGTAATGAGTGGTCAGAGCCTTGGTGTGTTGGGGCCTGAAATTGGGCATGCTGGTCCAAGTGAAAGGCCAGATCCCCCTTGCTTGCTGGCCCATCCTAACCTGCTCCAATGATGGAAGGGCATCGTGTGACATTTGCAACCAAATCATTGCTAAAGCTGGCTGCTCAGCCTCATTACTGGAACAATATAACCACCTGAGTGTGTGTGAATCCATATATATTTTGATCTAGCATCCAGGATGTGAATTCTTTTCTCATCTTACCTTGCATTTTGCCCTGTACCTCCGAGAACTGAGAATTGTCTGTCAAAGAATATTCTAAACATTTACTGTATTGATAGCAAGGTATAGGCATATGTGTCACCCACTGTATGGCCTTACACAATTTCCTGAGCTGCTGTAGGTGTATAAGCATGAGCCAGAGCTGTGCCATGATTTGAGTATTACTTTAGATGAAAAGAGCTGTGTGGAAACACTTTCATTAGCCCAGTGCTGTGACCCAGGGTCAGTAGCTGAATAAGTAACTCTCTATTAATCATTTCTACAGCAGAAAACCCCTGACCCCTGATCACTTTCAATCTCAGAAAGGGAAAAATGGGCCAGGGGGAGGGGTGAGACCTATTGGAGGGAGATTAAAAAAACATACTTTTTTTCCTTGGCCATGTGTGGGTGGGTTATTATTTGTGCCTTGCTGTGAGGGGGAGCAAAGGGCCTGCTGGGACATTGACTCACATATTCTGGTTTGAGTTTCTTGTCACCGCCTCTAATGGCTGTCTTCTCTAGCTTGTCAATAATAGGGCTGATCATCTCCTCATCCTTCAGCCTCAGCTCCTCGTGGATGATCTCCATGTCCCTTACTGGGTCCACTGTCCCCTCAACATGGATGATATCCTCATCATCAAAAGCACCTGCAGTGATAAGATACAAACACACGGGGAGAGCATCAGTATAAAGGGATTTTTCAGAAACAACAACAACAACACTACTTTATGTGAACACATATGATCCAAACAGCACCATCAGAGTAACAGAATCAATGACATCGACTTTTTGAGATCAAAAGCGAAACAGTGATTAGATTCAGCCCAGGAAAATCATTCGTTTTTGCAGAGAATATGGGGAAAAAATAAAACCTTCACATAAAAAAGCATAATGTCAGTCGCAGGGAAGTCATAACAAATGCAATATTCAGGAATATATTTAATCTTTGTTTTCAGTGTCAGAACAGTTAGAAACCAGCTCACAATGTCAACCCAAGTTCCACTAAAATTGACTTTAAGTGCAACAAAACAGGCTTGTCTGTCATTCTGCATGAAGTGGAGAGCATCTGGCTGTGCATTTT
>VUQI01000931.1:0-10011 GCA_015106735.1 Paratilapia polleni | reverse complement strand
CTGAGCAGCAGAATTGAGTATGTGGGCTGTGCCCATGAAGAACTTGCCAAATCTTCTCTGCCAATGCCAAACAGCTTATTCTGCTGTTGACTCTTGTTTGGTGTTGTTTATTGGATTGGATTGATTGAAGTCATGTGTACTGGAACCTGAACATGTGGAGGAACGTTATGTTCAGCGATGAGTCCAGATTCTGCCAACAGCAGTTGGATCATAGGGTCAAAGTGTGGAGAAGACGCGGAGAACGCTATGCTAATTGCTGCACTGACAGGGTAATAATGTTTCGGTGGAGGCAGTGTGATGGTGTGGGGCGGCATCTCCCTCACTGGAAAAACAAGGCTGGTCATCATTGGAGGTAATCTCAATGCAGAGAGAGAGAGAGATCGAGATGAGATTCTGCAACCAGTGGCAATCCCATATCTCCACAGTTTGGGATCGAATTCTATCCCCCAAGAAGACAACGCTCGCCCCCACAGAGCGGGGTTTATCAGAGACTACCTCCAGAATTTGGGAGTGGAGAGGATGGAATGGCCTGCCTGGAGTCCTGACCACAACCCCATTGAACACTTGTGGGATCAGCTTGGGCGTGCTGTTCATGCCAGAGTGACCAACACAACCACATTGGGTGACTTGAGACAAATGCTGGTTGAAGAATGGGATGCCATCCCACAGCAGTGTGTGACCAAGCTGGTGACCTGCATGAGGAGGAGGTGCCAGGGTGTTGTGCCTGTGTATGGTTCTTCCACATGCTACTGAGGCCCCTGTTTGTTGAATGAATAAATTGTTGAATTGCCAATATGTCTTGTTTCTTCAGACTTTCTAGTAGCCATCCAGATAATATTTATAGATGCAATACACAGTTTTTGTTAACCATTTACAAAGTTTTATTAACATTGATTGAAATGAAATCAAACTAATACAACTCAACCATTAACCTGTTAGTATACGTTAATAATTATGTTTAATTGTGTAATAGTAAAGTAACTACTCAGTAAAACTCAATTTACCATTTAATAATGATTATTATAAACTGTTTCCTATTTAATTTTTTTTTTCTCTTAAGTTTCCTGTGATGTGGGATAAATGACTTAAGTCATTCACAGTGTTAGGATCAGTGGGTATTGGGAAATGTTCAGGCCATAGTTGGCCCCTTTTTTCTTTTTCTTTTGCAAAGATACATTTTGAGTGGTGCTCTGCACTATTTCTTTTTCAATTGGGGATTTTTAAGTAAGTGATGAGTGCTTTGGAAAGTGGTGAAATTTAAAAAAAAAATTACATCATTAGGGAAACTTTGGAGAATTTTCGAAAGAAAAAAAGTGTAAATGAGGACATTTTTTAAAAGATTTTATAAAGTTTAAGATGATACACAGTATAAATGATGGATGTGGCTATCATGACCTTACCCATTGGTTTTGGACTCTACATTTTGTAGCTTCAACGTTAGCATTCTTGGCTGCTGCCATGTTATTTTTTTGGTGCCAGGCATTACATTATATGGATGAAAGGGTGGAGTGCTAATTTATCAGCTAACGCTAGCTACCTTGGTTAGCAAGCTGCATTATATTATACGGGTGCAACATATTGGCTAATTAATTAGAAGCAATGGACTAATGAAATACTGGAATTTCACCAAAACTGAAGCACAAACTTCTTGGATGGTCTGTACCACACAGCAAGCCATAATATTAGTCAGATAATCCATTAAAAATGATCCAAAAAAAAAGCAGAAACATTGTGAAGAGGTCCAGTTTGATGACTGCAGTTGGCAGAGGTGAAGCAAGCATAGCAGACTCTGGCTACAGTTCCAACCACCTGTGTTGGACACCTGTCAGTCAATGCGGTCACGCCCCTAACTCCAGTATTCAGGTGGATGAGTTTTAAAAGAATTCACCCCACTCAGAGTAGTTATGAAGAGGGAAACTATCCCAAAACCTTTTTTGTGTGTGTAAATGTGCTTTTTAAGGCTGTAAAGTTGGGTATTTTAACATGAGAGTCTATGGGGATCACTTGCTTTTGGGGCCAGCCTCAATTGGCACATAGAGGAACTGCAGATTTCAGGCTTCGTTTTTCAGCTGCAGAGGTTGCCCCTTGATTAAGACTCAGTTGCAGGCTATAGGTTCTTGGAAATAGTGGATTCATAACAGACACAGGAGTACAAACATGCATGTGTTCAGGCCAGTAAATGCATATACTCAGTCCAAAGAGAATCATAGTAAAGTGTGTAGCCTATGAGAGAGAGAGTTGAGTATTTTTTGTGTTCTATTTGTTGTTTATCGGGGCGGCTGTGGCTCAGGAGGTAGAGCGAGTCGTCTACTAATCGGAAGGTCAGTGGTTCGATCCCTGGCTCCCCTAGTCTGCATGCCGAAGTATCCTTGGGCAAGATACTGAACCCCACGTTGCCCCCGATGCATTCATCGGCTGGTGTGAGTGTGTGTGAATGTTAGTAAGCACTTAAGTGTAGATAAAAGTGCTGTATGAATGTATGTGAGACTGGGTGAATGTGGCCTGTAGTGTAAAGCGCTTTGAGTACACAGAATCTGAGTAGAAAAGCGCTATATAATTACCAGTCCATTTACCATTTGTTGGTGGTTTTTTTTTAAATAATTTCATTCATAGTTTACTCTCCCTGCTTTGATGGCACATCAAGTTGTGGTGTGTGCGTTTTTTTTTAGTGATGAATATGTATGTGGCTTTCTGGGTAACTGAGTGTACCTGTGATTTTCAGTAGGTGTGCGTTTGGGGTGTGTATTTTTAGTGATTTTCATGGGTGTGCTTCAGAGAGCGTCTCTTAATGTGTGGTCGTCTTGCATGGCATGTATGTGTAGTGTGTGGTTGAGTGCTAGTCGTTGCTGAAACGCTGTGGGCCTGACAGAGCTGTCAAACTGTCGTCGTCAGCGACCGGAGAATTCCAAACAATTTCACCGCTAATGTTGAGAAACATGTTGGCGATCCCCACCGAGACCGAAAGCCAGCGAATATATAAATAATAAACACGCGCGCACCTTAACAAAACGGCTGACAGTAATGCGCGTGTTTGAGCAATCGGCCCCTGTTCCAGCAGCATAAATATTTGATGTGATCCTGTGTCGAGGAGGGGGAGGTGAGAGGATGAGGGAGGGAGGGAAGGAAGAGGGTGACAGTGGGAGGAGTGAGCTGCAAAATGGGAGGGTGAGCAAAGGAGGAGGGGGAGGAAGGATGATACGGGAAAGGAGAGGAGGGAGGGAGAAAGGCTTAGAGAAATGAAATGAAAAAAGGAGGAGGAAACGGAAAAAAAAGAGAGAGGTGGAGGAGAAAATGTGGGCGAGAGGAGGATGTGGGAGGCAAAGCCATGACAATGTGAGAGGTCGGAAAAATGAGGTGAAATGGAAGGAGAAAGGTGGGGGTAAAAGGTGGGATAAGGAGAACAGGGAAGGAAGTGGGATGAAGCAGCAAGAGGCAAATAGTGGAAAGAGGAGGGGAATGAGAGAAGAGGTGAGTCTCATAGTATGTATCATACTATACCATGTCTGAATTCAATCTTATGAAATGAAAAATAAAACAGCTAATTTTCACTTAGCGTGTTTATACACCACTATTGCATTTAATCATTAGTTATTATTAAACTCTGTCTCTCTGCCATAGTGTGTCTTTTGTCCTGTCTCCCTCTGCTCTCTTCTGTCTCCCCTCACCCCCGACTGGTTGTGGCAGATGGCTGCCCCTTCCTGAGCCTGGTTCTTCCTGTTCAAAGGGAGTTTTTCCTTCCCACTGTCACCAAGTGCTTGCTCAGGGGGGTCGTCTGACTGTTGGGGTTTTCTCTCTTATATTGTAGGGTCTTTACCCCACAATATAAAGTGCCTTGAGGTGAATGTTGTTGTGATTTGGCGCTATATAAATAAAACTGAATTGAATTAAATTGAATTTAAACAACCTGGGTGCTGATTGTGGAAACTGTCAAGAAAGCAATATCTAAATATCTTTCTAAGCCATCCATATGCCAGCATGTGTGTGGAGGTATTTTCTGTAAACCATCACAAAGTCTTCAAGCAGAAAAGTCAATTCTAGCACAACTTTCCCCATACAAGGAGGAGTAGCAAACAGAAGGTATGACATTCCCTCACAAAATTGGATTAAAACCCACAACTTCCTTTAAGCAATTTGGTTCTAGCAAGTGTGTATATAGGATGCCTCTCTTCTCAGCAGCTGTTTGGTAATATACATGAGAGTGGAAGCCGACCCATGTGTTTGATCCATGTTGTGGATCTTGTTTGGCTCACATATGAAAGGCCACTTGGGTACTTAGGCATAAATATGTGTTTAAGGGCATAGAATTTGTAAGTTATTTGTGAATTCTCTATCTTTAGAGTCAATCGGGAAATCACACACATGCGTGTAAATGATTCCTGCTCCAGCTCAACACCTTGGTGTGAGCTTGCAGCTGTGAGCACTATTGTCATCTGGTGACTGTTGTGTTCTTTGTAATTTGTCAGTTTCTCATTAAAAAAATTGCAAATTGTTGTAGCCACACAGCAATAACTCACAATCTCTCCACCCCATAATATTATGGGCAGGACAGCTTCCTTCCATCTTTTTTTAAGACCTCCATCATTAATTATGACATCTGATGTCTAGTTGCAATTTTGACTCATAGTGCTGGCAACCACATATTATTACTTGCATTCTTAGGATACCAGAAAACATAATGCGTGCTGCTTTAAGTAATCAGTATATAATGTCGTTGGTCTTTAATAGGGTTGCTTGCTCATAGTCGACCTGATTACACCACTATTGCATTTAATCATTAGTTACTACTAAACTCTGTCTCTCTCCCATAGTGTGTCTTTTGTCCTGTCTCCCTCTGCTTCTTTTTTCCCCTCACCCCCAACTGGTTGCAGCAGGTGGCTGACCCTCCCTGAGCCTGGTTCTTCCTGTTAAACGGGAGTTTTTCCTTCCCACTGTCACCAAATGCTTGCTCATAGGGGGTCGTCCGACTGTTGGGGTTTTCTATCTAATATTGTGGACGTTACCTGACTAAAGAAGGCTGCTGGTGCAAGCCATAGTCTACAGTTGCCAGAGCTGGCAACATTAGATGCGCTTTGCAAACTAATCTGACATCGTGCTATGCACTGTGCAATGCACCACACTCATTTTTGACTGTTTTCTAACTTTTAAACTATTCTAAAAGTCTGATTCTTTTGGATAAGTAAAGTGGTTCCCAAGAACATCCCTAATCTTTGATTCCTCTCATGAGTCCAGGAAGCACCAAGACTGAGTAATACTACTTTTCTTTAGTTAGTGTAATGACCTAATATAAACACAAAGCGGACTTAACCGAAGGCAGCAACGTATTCATTTCTGTACCAGGATGTCTGTGAGTCAGGTGGTCGAGTGGCCCCATAAGTGTGTGAATGTGTGTGTGAATGTGAGAATGAGAGACATGTTGTAAATGGCTTTGTTGAGCCCAGGTGAGGTTAAAAAGTGCTGCATGGGTACAGATCGGTTTACCACACCCAGTATATTGAAATACAGGAGTTACTGCAAATGAGCCACATGTCCACTTCCACCTGACATTTAATTTACTGTCATCAGCTGAAATTTTTTTTAGAAATAACCATCATATCCTGTGATGGACTGCTTGTTTGATCAACCTGGCAGAAATAGCATCACATGAAGATCTGCCCTCACAAAGGAATCCAGACACAGTTGAGATGTAAAATGTAAATAAATTCTCCTTGGAACAACATTTTAGTTCCACTTTTCGACAGACTATTTTCTTTCTGCCTTCTGCTTTCTCTGCCTCTGTGTCAAACTTTATCTGTCAATGTCTCTCTCATTTCAGTTTCAATTTTTAGCCGCATGCTTTATCAACATAACAAGATGCATATGTTTCCCTTTGCCGCAGGACAAAACAATATTACAATAATACAAGAAACAATAACAGAAAGTAGAACATGTAGAAAAGACAATATAAATAGGAGCAAAACGAAAATTTAATTACAACAGTTTAACTCTTTATTGTCTCTCTCCCTTTCCTCAGTCTGCAGGAGTTTGAGGCCGAGTACCAGGAGCTGTGGGATTGGCTGATGGACATGGACGCCATGGTAACAGACAGCCATCAGCTGATGATGTCAGAAGAGCAGAGACATCACCTCTTCAAGGTAGATAGTGCTTCTCATTCACAAAAAAAAGTTGTTGCTGCTTGCTGAAGGGTTTTCGTCACCTAGCGGAACCACTTTTACTTTCCATGACTTGCAGTACACGTGAATATTCTGAGGTGACACTTCCTCTCTGCCTCCATTGTGACAGATGCTTCTTCCAAATATCCACCCTGTGGGCATTGGGGTATAAAGGGATAAAGTGTGCATTAAGATGAGATTTAACATGGTTGTTGCCATCTATTTAGCTACTGTCCTGATCTCCACTGTGTTTCCCTAAACGTTACACCATCCATATTACTATGACTAGGGGTAATCTTTTGAAAGAACCCACAAAGTCTGCAGCCACTGTGGACTCTTTTAAGGTCTGAACGTAGTCTATTTGATATCCCTAAGCGGATGTAAACAGTTGTGGAGTTTTACTGTGGAAAAAGTGTCCGGACTTTTCAATTTGAAAGGTGGAGAAGCATTGGATGGTAGTGGCAACGTGTGTGTGACTGATACAAGCATGTCGGGCCCTTGTTTTTCATAATTTGGTTGGAAGAAACAAATAACCAAGTTACTGGGTAGCTTTTTGTCTGCCCTCAAAGTGTGAATATTTTTACCGAATTGACATGCAGTTGCTCTAACAGTGCAGCATAAGTTATCACTGTTGAAATGAATATATGCCACTTTGGCTGTGTTACCCCACCCCTCCTCTAATTCCTCCCTCCACCTCAGGTCTCCTTTTTTCTAGCCAGACACACACACACTTCATCCTCACCAAGGAGAATGGGATTACAAGGCATAGCCTCCCTCATAACCATATCATAGAGAAGTGTGTGTGTGTGTGTGTGTTGGAGAGAGAAGGGGAGAGAGAGAGTGTTTGTGTAATGACTTCACTACAGCCAGATGAGTCAGACAGAAGAACAGCATGTGTTACGATTAGAGATCTGAGTCATCCTCTTCTGTCCTTCATATGCACGTACACACACACACACACACACACATGCTGAGAGAAAAATCTAAAAGACAGGATGAAAAATCTACTTGTTCCTTCACTGTATGACAGTTTAAGAAGTATTTCATATTTTGGAAGAAAAGAAGTTAAATGATGAGGCATATGTGAGCTGATTCCACATGTGTTCAATGCAAATTCACTTGTTTGGCAGATTTTCATGAATCAATGTGTAAAAAAAATTGTTAATTTAATTCCGTATCTAGTGTCAGATTAGAAATATCAAAATGGTTGCATGGATGGAAAAACGGAGACCAAGCTTCATGCTGGATTTTACAAAGAGTGGAACGAGAAGAAACCTCCTTTTGTTACCTAAATACAAAAGGTTTGTCCACTCTTGGTCTCAGTTTAATGCACTCCACGCTCCTGGGCTGAAGCTCTACGTTATCAGGCTTGTCTAAATTTTTAACTTCACAGTCTCACCTGTACAATATTCATGTCACATTGCTCAGAACATAATTTTGATTAATTATTTCGTTTTAGTTCTCAGTTGGAGGTTTTGTGCATGTCTAACAGCAATAATATTTCTCACTTTGTGAAATACTGTCGTCTGTTGTCAAAAGAGCTTCTGTCAGTGGGAGATTGAAATTTGAACTTACAAGGTTCTAAGCTGGTTCTCTTACTAACAAACCACTGCAGCAAGTAAATTAAGATGGTAAAAATGGCTAATTCTGACTTAATGCCCATTAATGTAATTGTGTGTGACCGGCAGAACTGCGTTCATCTGTGTTTTTATTCTAATGATAATACCAGCATGCAAACACGGTAGCATTAGCTCAAAAATCATGGGGATGTTTCATCTGGGGACCATGATTGGCCCCCAAAAATGTCAGTTCATCTCACAGCTGTCAGATATTTCACATTGGACTCAAATGATCGATAATCGATAACCATAACAAAGCTGCTGAAAAATACCGCACGTCAACCTTTGATTTTCAAAAACACGACACAGGGCTGTAAGGACATTTTAGCATTTGAGAAATAACAGCAAAACAAAGCAGTGTGTGTCAACCTCACATTTGATTAAACACAATTGTATGCATGTGCATTCTCTAACAGTAACACATACACTGTGTACACACACTCTGTTTTTACTGATCAAACTGCTGACATCTCTTTCTCTTCTTACCCAGAAGGCACTGCTACGAACCAACACACATGTAACTTTGTGTTGTTTTCCACTCTTTTTCTCTTCCTCCAAACTTCTTTTTGTCTGTGCGTGTGTGTGCGTGCAGACATGATTTATTTAGTGGCCGATGAGACTCACCTGGCCTGCGAATTATTGATAAGTGTAAAGATGAACCTAATTTCTCCATAGGAGTTGCACTTAAATATTCATCTCCGTATGAATATTCATGGCACCGATGATGCATGCATGAATATTAGATGACTCTGGAATCGCTGGGCATTCTCTTCTTCTCCTTTCTCCCTCGCTCTTTCTTTTCTTTTTCTTTTTTTTTGATGTGTCAACTCTACTGCTAAAATATTGATGTGGAGCTCAACAGCGTCTCCTCGCCCGGTCCAAGGTCGCTTTCTTATACTGTTTCTCTCCCTCTCCACTACTGAGACTTAAGGAGACAGATCTACAGGCCTGTATACTGTATACTGCTCATATAGGGCTTTTTTTGTATCTTCTATAGGTTGTTGTGTCTGTTTCTTGTTTCAAACCATGGGCAGATAAGCACTCATATCCTTCACATGAGGAAAAAAATGCCAAACTGCACTGTAGAAACACAATAACAGTGAATGCCCTGCACCCACAGTGGAAGCTGTAAAATGTGCTTGAAGCCCCAACAACTTTATATCCGTGTCATTTCCTAGTATATTTGTCCATATATTTAGCAGCTTCTCTTTCATTGACCTGTATTTCTGCATTTGAACAAAACATTTTGCCAGTAAAGCCTGTTGTGTTCAGTTAAAAACATTACTGATTTAATCAAACCCCTGCTGAACAGATTAGTCATTCATTTGAGACATGTATTGGCATTAATTGCAAAATGTGTTTCCAACTTTCGAAATTGGGGATTTGTTGCTTATCACTATTTTATATTATTCTGATTTGCTGTCTTTGGGTGTTAAAATATTGACCAGACAAACAGGACATTTAGGGAGGGCAGCTTGGTGTGGAAACTTGCGATGGGCATTCACAAAGCTCTCTCATGCTTAAAAAAAGAAGCTTTAAATCACAGCTGAGGAATTGAAAAAAAAAATACTGACAGACAACAGGAAAATATTAATTCACTGTAAATATGTAACAGGATCAGAAATCATGTGTAGTTTTGTTTTTGTGGTTTGAAGCGAAGGTAAAGCTGAATTATTGCTTGCAAGATGCATGATTATGAAACCCTGTGACTGCTGAATCTGGCTGGAAGAAGGCTAGTGCAAAACAGTGATTTCTGACTTGCTTTAAACAGAGAGAATAAAAGAGACTGACATGGCACTCAAAGAATCCTAAATTAAAATGTATTGGAACATTCTTTAACTGCAAATATGATGGTCCCTGCCCCACAGAGCCAATCAACAGCCCAACAGGGACACATACACCGATCAGGCATAACATTATGACCACTTGCCTAATATTGTGTTGGTCCCCCTTTTTCGGACCATACGCAACAAACTGTGATGCACTGTGTATTCTGACACCTTTCTATCAAAACCAGCATTAACTTCTATTTGAGCTACAGTAGCTCGTCTGTTGGATCGGACCACACGGGCCAGCCCCTCGCTCCCCGCGTGCATCAGTGAGCCATGACCCTGTCGCCGGTTCACCACTGTTCCTTCCTTGGACCACTTTTGATAGATACTGACCACTGCAGACCGGGAACACCCCACAAGAGCTGCAGTTTTGGAGATGCTCTGATCCAGTCGTCTCGCCGTCACAATTTG
>VUQI01000928.1:7270-22247 GCA_015106735.1 Paratilapia polleni | reverse complement strand
TAAAGAAATTCATGAAGTCATTACTTATCAGGGTTATTCCACCAAATACTGATTTCTGAACACTTCCTAAGTTAAAACATTAGTAATGTGTTATTTAAAAATGAATATGAACTTGTTTTATTTGCATTATCTGAGGTCTGAAAACACTGGACCTTTTTTGGTATTTTGACCATTTTTCATTTTCTGCAAATAAATGCTCTAAATGAAAATATTTGCATTTAGAATTTGGGAGTTATGTTGTCAGTAGTTTATAGAATAAAACAAAAATGTTCATTTTACTCAAACATATACCTATAAATAGCAAAATCAGAGAAACTGATAATTTTGCAGTGGTCTCTTAATTTTTTCCAGAGCTGTATATATATATACACACACACACACACACACACACACATATGGCTGATATCAAAAATCCTAGCAATGGCTGGACAAAGCTGGATGGAAAGACAGCACAGAGGCACTAATCATGGCAGCACAGGAACAACTCTAAGCACAAGATCGAGAGAGGCTGGGGTCTATCACACCAGGCAAGACCTGGTATGGCCTGGAAGTCCTGAGGTCAAAATGGGATACGCCTCCAAAGGTGGGTTGAGAATGACCGAGCTAAGATCCTGTGGGACTTCGAAATCCAGAGGGACAAACTGGTGATGGCTAACCAACCAAACATAGTAGTGGTGGACAAGCAGAGGAAGAAGGCCGTAGTGATAGATCCTGATAGATCAGGAAGAAGGAACACGAGAAGCTCAAGAAATAACAAGGGCTGAGAGAAGAGCTAGAGAAGATGTGGAAGGTGAAGGCAACAGTGGTCCCCGTGGTAATTGGAACACTCTGGGCAGTGACCCCCAAACTGGGAGAGTGGCTCCAGCAGATTCCAGGAACGACATCTGAGATCTCTGTCCAGAAGAGCGCAGTCCTAGGAGCAGCTTCGTCTTTGTCAAAGCGTCTGTTTTGCTGTGTTAAATTTGAACTCTTGTTTTTGTGCATGTGCTTTCTGTTTGATTTTGGATTTTTGCTTCAGACAGATTAAACGCTTGCTTTTTGCTCACTTCATCTGCATTGTGTTCTGCATTTTGGTCCTCTCCTCATCACTCTAATCTAACTAGCTTATTCATACGCAGAAAACCTCATACTCCTCCCTACCTCCACCTTTTACAGCAATATGAAATGATAACTAGATTAGGAATCTTCCTACTTACCTTTTTCTTCCCAAATCTTATCTTATCTTAAAACAGACCACAAGTATGTATTCTCTTTTGTTTAACTTTAATTACATCACGTTTGTCTTAAACCACAGATCCACTTCTGTGATAATGTTAATATTTATTAGGGGTGTACAATTCTGAAACTGAGCCGAAACCACAATACAAAAGTCTGCAACTGACATATGGAGCGAAACTGTGGCTCAAAACCATAGTTTTGGAGAACTGCTACACCCCTAATCCTCATTCTATAATTCACAAAGGAAGAGTAGTCAAGGACAGTATATTCTTACTATACAAATATGCAATTATTATTCAGCCACTGCACTGACTGCATCTGTGTACCAGCGTTAGAGCTGCAATTTTGGCAAAGTGGCCACATGCATGTAAGGTGCACACAAGAGAACTGAAAAGATGTATTTATTTATTCTGTGTAGTAGCCCCTTCACACCAAACACATTATTTATCACGTAAAATCACAAGCAAATTCAAAACTGCTGCAGCCAGTGAGACTGTTCCCATTGGACGTGACTAGTGTCACACTATGTTCATTGTGTTCAACATTGAACACAATGGGCCTCATTTACTAATATTTGCGTGGAAAAGTTCTTACCCTGTGCAAAAAATGAGTTTGCATGCAAAATCCCCGTCAGATTTATGACACGTGTGCACCGGCCAATTTTGCTCTTACCCCTGTGCGTATGTTAGTGAATGAGACTCATTCTAAATCAACAGGCTCGTGCTCACTGCTGCAATCTGCATACTCTCTGCATAAAGCCACACCCCTATTTCTCTATATAAGGAAATAAGTTTAACTGGAGGTGAAGTGGAGAGAGTGGTGAAGGTGTTGTAAGAGAAAAGCCTGCAACGCTGAGGCAAAAAAAAAGGAGAAAGTCAGACTGGTGAAACTTAATAGTGTCCGAGGTCAGAGGAGGAAGCCAGAAAAGGGTCGGCTGTCCAAAGTGTTTCCACAGGTGTGACGACCATTTAAAAAAAAAAAATCATTAATGAGTAAATAAAAAGCAACGCTCAGGCTGAAATAATGGGAGTGAATATCGTTTCCCCTGACACACTCACTGTGGCTCAAGTTCAAAAAATTTTGTAATCAAAGTTGATATGAAAAAATACTAACAGGGAAAAAAAAGAAAAGAGGTGGAGGACAAGGAGCATTTGATCTGTCAGCCTGAGATGAGAAACTCACTGCACTGAGAAAAAAAAAAAATTCAGATTGTCCGGCATCCATGGGATAATGCAAAGAAATTAGAATCTAAGTGATGACATCCAGCAATGATGTAAGTCATTTTTAATGAAAGGTAAGCTAATTTAAGATATGATAAGATGAGATAAGGGATAGTGGAATATGTTTAAATTAAAAACATTAAAGCCTACACCTTTCCATTTAGTATTTTGTTTTCTTTACATGCAATTTATATTTTTTCATTATTAGTAATTCTGAGCATTTTGTGGCTTATGATGTTTTGCAAAACTATGAATAATGACAAAAAGTCAATAATAATAATAATAATAATATTAATTAATATTATTATTATTATTAGTAGTAGTATTCATTTTAAGGACCTGTGTTTAAATTTCCTGAGACAGCCAGGCTGTCATTTGTTCATACGTATGGTCAGACGGACTTCTAAACTTGCTCGTAAAGTAGGTATGAAAATATTGATATTGATTGATTTGTGTGTGAAACTTTCGTGCACACGATTTAGGCACAGATTTGTGCATACGCGCTGTTAGTAAATCAGGGCCAATGTTCTTTTGGTAGGTGATGTGGCCAATTAATAGCTGTCACGGGAGCAACAGTCCAATCACGCTTTGCTACACAAGAAGTATTTTATTTAAATATAAGCAGCAAGCAGTGCGTGTTTAGATTTGGCATTATTTTGTGTGTGTGAATCTTATAAATCTGAATTTTTGAGTTTGAATAAAGTGTTTAAAATCTATATGTATGAGACCTATTTTGAACGAGTAAAGGGGTGAGTCGGGGGAAGCACATGACTGTCAGAATCTATTAATGAAAAACAGTTTCATGCGACTGTCCGTGTGCTTAGACATTTTTAAGAAATCTCCAATCAGATCATAAAAAGGGAATACTGAATCTCCCAGCTTTTAAAGTACTCACCCTCCCTCACTCTCTGCTTCCTCTGAGCTCCGGCCCTCTCTGGCCTCAGTAACGGTGCCTGCAGTTCTTTTCCTTCGCGTTGGTGTGGTCCTGTGCAGAGAGCCGGCTCGACGCGCCTCTTCACGTCCCCTCAACTCCTCTCTGACCTGGTCCTGCAGCGCTGGCAGAGCGTTCTTCAACGCCTTCATTTCATCCTTCAGCTCAGACACACACTGAATCAGGGCTTCAAGGCGATCCAGCACCTCGGCCTGACCCCTGGGCATACCAGGACCATCCAGCAGCATAATGCCAGACCCTTGCTCATTAGTGCGGTTAAGGTAGAACCCTGGCCACGAGCCTCTTCGCCGAGACCTAAAACCCTGGTAACACACCACAGCCAGGCTGATGCCAGCCACTCCAGCTAATGCTCCCAAAACCAGCACCTTGCTGTCTGCCTGGGCCATCCTGCCAACCTGAAAAGACACAAAGAAAGAAAAAAACTTGTAGGTCACTTTGCTGTGAAAAGTAGTTTTTGGTTAAGTTATCAAGCAGAGACATGCCACAAACAAACAAACACAGCTGACTCTACAGCAACAGAAACTCCTTTTGGGTGCATTTGGTAAAGACAATTCCCAACCTGCTGTGGGATTAATTTATTCATAGTGATTGATGGTTCTGTCTATGAAATTTCAGAACAATCTGAAAACTCTCATAAAATCTTACAAAGGTAACATGTATGTTTGTCCAACCAACAGTTAATACTGGATTCAGCATCCATTGATAATCAGTTATGGGTTTAGTTTGACTTGCTATAATATATATAGCATATTACTACAACATAATTTAACAATTATTAAAACTGCATGCTAAAATTAGGTGTAACCCTTCTTAGGTCATTATTTCATGATTGCTAAGTAGCAGAGATGAGACAGATTTTAACACTGATTTGACTACAAAGTGTGCATCTTTTAGAATTTATTTTAAGTACTAGTGAATCTCAAAAAATTTGAATATTTTGAACACTTAAAGTGAAACACTTCAAGCCTTTTTTTGTTTTCATTTCGATGATTATGGCTTATAGCTCATTAAAATCAGAAATCCAGTATCTCAAATTATTAGAATATTTCCATCAATATCAATTTATTAAAAAAAAAGAATATACAATACAGAAATGTACAGCTTCTTGGTTGGGACTCCTTTACCACAATTTACTGCATAAATGCAGTGTGGCATGGACATGATCAGCTTGTGGCACTGCTGAGGTGTTGATGAAGCCCAGGTTGCTTTGACAGTAGCCTTCAGCTCGTCTGTATTTTTGGGATGTGTGTTTCTCAGCTTGCTCTTGACAATACCCCATAAATTCTCTGTGGGGTTCAAGACAGGTGAGCACGATCAGCAAACCACTGTCGGCACTGTGGGCAGGTGCTAAATCCTGCTGGAAAAGAAAATCAACATCTCCATAAAACTTGGCAGCAGATGGAAGCATGAAGTGCTCTAAAAGTTGCTGGTAGATGGCTGTGTTGACCTTGGACTTAAAACACAGTGGACCAACCAACAACAACACCAGCAGGTGAGACGGCACCCCAAATCATCACAGACTGTGGAAACTTCACACTGGACTTCAAACAACTTGGATTCTGTGGCTCTCCACTCTTCCTCCACTGAGCAACAGTCCAGTTCTTTTTCTCCTTAGCCCAGGTAAGACACTTCTGACATTGTCTCTGGTTCAGGAGTGGCTTGACATTAGGAATGCGTCAGTTGTAGCCCCTTTCATGAATACGTCTGCGCGTGATGGCTCTTGATGCACTGACAGCAGGCTGCGGTCATCCGTTACTTGTGCACCTCTTCCTACAACACTTCTCCCTCCCGGTCAACTTTCCATTAATAATATTTGATACAGCACTCTGAGAACAGCCAGCCTCTTCAGAAATGACCTTCTGTGGTTTGCCATCCTTGTGGAGGATGTCGATGATTGTCATATGGGCAACTGTCAAGTCAGCAGTCTTCTCCATGACTGTGGTTGTGTGTACGGAACTAGACCAAGAGACATATAAATACTGTTTTAACAGTAAGTTAGTGTTCAAACAGTATTTACATGGTTTGAAAAGTAATTTAGTCAAACTCAAAATTAAATATTTTAATAATTTGAGATATGTTTGTTAAAGTTTTTGAGCTGTAGGCCATAATTATCAACATTAAAAGAAAAAATATTCTTGAAACATTGCAGCTTCCACGTGATGAGTCTAGAATATATTAGTTTCACTTTCTTAAACAACAGATCGAAAACATTGAACTTTTGAAGTGAACTGAACTGAATGAAGCAGTGTGAACAGGCAGAACACAACAGCGAGGGGTTTCTATATATGAAACATTATTCTCCTATATATGTTTGGACCACACTGATAAACGAAAAGAGATCGTTTTCCTTAAGAGATGTTTCAAAAATTAAAACTGAAAATGTCAACAACAGTCTGCAGCATACTGTTTACAAGGAGGTAATGGCTAGCCTCATATAATTGGATTTACACATAATCTCTAAGGGAGCGAGTCAGCCAACAGTCAGACAGCAGCTACTAGAGCCTGAACACAGTGAGACATTTAAAGCCTGCCATGATTTCAAGTAACCATATCCTATGAGACGTCACACCTTCATTAAGAAGCTAACCGTGTTAATTAGCTGCCAATGACACGAAGTCCTGCTGTTGCCAAAAACAAAGCACCTCGCTAACGCTGAACAGGTAAAAATGAATGCTTTCAGTAACAGAGAAGCACCTCAGCCCCTTACATAAACATATTATATCTAAATAGCATCAAAGCTGACATTATTAGACACCTTACTGTACAGGTAAGGAAAGAGGCACTTGAGTCGGCTTGACAGCTGGCTGGTGCGACGGTCAAAACATTCCGTGCTGGCTCGGGCCTCGATAGGAAGAGTTCCGGACATCGTCATAGATGATCACGCGATAAAAGAGGCGTATCTGGTTTTCTAAGTTTGGTACAGATAAGTGTCCAACAAAAATTACTAGTTAAAACCCAGCTGTGACTGACTATAATAACCAAATTTTTCCTTGAAAGCTTGTGTCATCACTGGTGCCTCTCAGAGGTTTTGCTGTCTAACAAGAGTTAGACCTCAGTCGAAACTAACATCCGTCCATCCATCCATTTTCTTAACCTCTAGCTGTCACAGGGTGAGAGGTGGGGTACACCCTGGAGAGGTCACCAGTCCACTACAGGGCCACTAATCCACTAATGACATGTCAAATGAAAAGAAAACTAAACATTTACATTAGCTCTGCTTACCTGTCTGTATTTAATCTATTCAAAAAAACACCCCTCTCTAAATTCAATCCACAAGAAATTTCCTTTTATTTATTGCTGTCTTTTGAGTATGTGGACTGGCGGGAGGCAGGGGTATAAGGGGCATTGCTTCTATCTCATCCTGCAGAATATGGGTGGACCTTTTTAGTTACTCCCACTGCTGCCCCTATAGTAACAAAATGGCAAAAATGGACTACATGCCTTCATGCTTACAGCGCACAATCACTCTGATGGAAGAGACTTCTAAGGGCTCCAGGTCTACTTCTTTACAGTTCTGATACTGCTTATATTCAGTAGAATGTGCCCTCACATATACTGCCCAATGTGACAGTATACTTAGGCTTATGTTCTAAAAGAACAAAAATAAATCCTAGAACATTCCTTTGGCTCTCATCTTAAATGATAAACTTTAACTGTGAAAGCATGTCATTCAGACTGATAAAGTTTACTTTGATCTGAAATGGACGAGACAATGCACGAACAAAATCCTTACAGGCAATTCAGATTTTTTTTCCCCCTTCTTCTTGCACAGTAACTATGACAATGCTTGTAGTACAATGACCTTTTTATTTTACTTGTGTTGTCTATGAATCTATTTTTCAGCTTTTAAACATTTTTGTTTCAATCTTCTCTCAACTTGCTGTCAACACATGAGTGAATAACCAGTCACCAAGTGGTCAAAGTTCACTACAATAGCAAATGTGCCAGAATTGCATTTAGAAAACACAGATAATAACGCTGTCTTTGCTCTTTACAAGTTACATTTCAGATAAATATTCCTAGTCTCCTTTGCATGTTTTACTGTAATCCTCTTTCTTCTTCTGTGTCTAATGAAAGTACAAAGCTATTGTCATCTAACTAATTTTTTAAAAATCATTTTATACAGCTAGTAGCATTTATTCTGAAACAATAAGCATAAAGAATTACTTACCTCTGTGTGTGCTTCACTCACACAAGTGTGTCTCTACAGTGAACCTGAACAGAATGTGCTCCAGGATTTAAAAAGTTACTAATCACATGTATTATCACTGCATCAACCTTGGACCTGCAGTCAGTGATCATGGAACTGTCCTTACAGGGTTTGATTCAGCAGGGGAACTTTATTATGCCAGGTTTGAACTATTTTTTAACTATTAGACAGAGGAACTGATGTTCAAACATATGATATCAAGCTTTGTCTGATGTCTGAGGTTTTCTAAGTCATCAATACACACCATGTCCAATACAAATCCTATAGCTATTAATGCAACATGCCAAAAATCTTTTTTTTAAATCATCTTTTATTCTGTTGCTTGCATTTTCTTCTTCTTCTTCTTCTCTCTTTATGTTTTTCATCTGCACATAAAAACAAGTTCATGATTAATGGTTTGAGGAAACTTTCACTGGGTAAAAAACCAAACAACATTGTCCTTGATGATCTTAAGAGTGGGCGAGTTACATAAATGATCTCTTTCTAGGATGACTGTGTTTATTTGATTTGAAAGATGCACATGAGATCTCTAAATGGATGTTTCCTTTAGCTTATAGAGAGGGAGGCAGGCACACTTTCTTGGAAACAGGGGTAACAAGGCATTCCCTTGCATAATATGCTGTGGGAATCACTACGTGCAGTTTCTTCCCTGCTCTCTGAACGCGGTATTGTTCCTTAGCCCACAGCCTGCATACAGTTACCACAGGGAACAAAAAGCCCACCTGAAACCCAGAGGCATGGTGGTGCAAAAAGAAAAAAAGAAAAGAAAAAAGCTTGGCCAGCAGTTCTGGGTTGGCCCCACAGATGAAGATATGGCGATAAGAGAGGTGCACCCAGCCGTGGCCTTGCTCCCGTCGGGTCAAAGCCGGGAGATAAGTAGATACTGTCAACAATTTTGTTTTATCCACCCAGCACGCATCTGCCCAAACTTTCATATTGCAGAGGGAGAAATAAAAACAGCCCCAGAATTGCCTTTGTGCACAGACAGAAGCCCATTACAGCTGTCAAACAATATGTGGGAGAAGAATCCTGCTGAAATAAGGCATCACTATCAGAACTGCGCAGACAAACCAGGGTGTGAAGCCTCATTGTTCCCTGTCAGTCTTGTAGGGGTGTTTTCTGCTCATGTGCATGACATGCCTACCTCAGTGGGAGGAAAGCTAACTTCTGTATCAGTTGCGTGCCGTGGTAACAGATAGGTTAAAGATTCATTCAGCCATGAAGATGTGGCAAACGTTGTGTAACAGAAAGAACAATATCACCACAGCGTTCTTGAGGAGTTGGGGAAGTCTAATTCATAGGTCTGCACTCGCTCTACTGATGACTATCTCAGCTGCAAGCACTCACTCTTCTTATCCTCAGGCTTACCAAGGCTCTTAGTGGTACTGTATTGGTGTGGGTCACCAAGGAAAGAAAACTAACAAAAATCAACACAAAATTGCAAGAACCCCCTCACAGCAACAGTTTTTAGTGAAAAATTCACACTGATGAGATTTTTTGTTTGAGATCTGCCTTTAAGTGATCTCCAGTTGCAGCTATTGATCAATCAAACTGAAATTCAGGATTCTGAAAACAGGTCACACAAATTCATCCTTCTGAGAAACAAATCTGAAAGTTGTGATCTGCTTGTGTAGGGGTGAAACTATGCTGTATGGCAGATTAACTATACTGGGTTGACCCAAGTTAGTTTTTAAGGCTTGAGCTGTGGATGAAACCTATGCTATGACCCAATGCTTATGAATATATTTCCAAGAAGTGATCCTAGTTTAATAGTCTTCACATTAGTCTGCAGTAGTGGCTCCCAACTGCAACATTAATCAACAGCATGAACAGCATTCCTGCATGTTTGCAGTGTGAGCAATCTTCCTTCTTTACCACTGCCAAATGAATCAGATTGAATCAGTGTCCATTTTCTACATTCAACATCATTTTGTCTTGAGCTGTAAAAGCATGTGCAATAATAACTATTTTTTAATTGAATGCGGTTGTTAATTATATTGTCAGTTAGACTTCATGACCAGACAAGGTATGAGCTGTGATAGAGGTTAAGCGTGCCCCAGACGTGGTATGCCCCCTAACTTCTTGGCCAATGTGCCATCCCCAAGTCTTTTTCCTTTATTCTTTAACTGGATCCCTCATAAGATGATAAAACAAGTGAAACAGCTACATATGACAAGACAACCAATGAAGCTCCAACTGAAGCAACCACGAAGTTCCAAAATAATGCAAGAACTAAGTTATTTTTCTTTTAGTGATGACTGATCAGTGCACTCTGGAGATCACTAAACTGAAAGCTAGACTTTAGTTTAAACGGCCAGTTATATATATTATTTAGGAAGAAGTTTTCAATCCTTATGTTAACAAAGTCATGGAGAAGTTTAAAGGACTGCAACAGTGTTTAGTCTGTCATTAAGACCCCTGCAGCAGCTCAAGAATCAACAGCAATGCAGTGTGCTAAGGATGTTAATTCATTGTGTATTCAGTTATCTTGAGACAAAATGAGTGTTTTGCCTGTTTCCTGTTGTTTTCTTCTCCAAAATCCTGACTTGGTAGAAACATAGGTTGAACAGGAAACGCACAGACTAAACAAGAAATTGGTCATCTTCCTTACTTTATTAAAATCCTGTTTCCCCTGTCTGACAGTGACTGCACCTTGGTGTGGCAAGCAGAAATAAATATACTGTATATCCTGAAGCAATTACCATCTAAAACTGTAAACATATTTCACTGAGGCCAGAATGTATTTGCCTCGGTGAGACATTACATATGGTCCTGCACAGCTGGTGTATTTTGTTCCTCTGCCAGTGTCACAAGTGACATCAACTCAGGTCAAGTTTGTTAATGGTGTGTGACCCTAAGAACAATATTGTGACCACTTTTCCGTTGAACATTAGTGTACTTTATTTAATTATGTGACCTGTCAGTGCTGTACATGTCTCATATTATCAGCGTCCTTGACAAGTTAAGTCACTTTCAGTAGCAATCCCTACACCCATTTGTCATTGTATGTGTCAGATTGTTGTTTTAAAAACTATGCTCATCACGAATTTGACATCAAAATTCACTGATATGTATGTACAGTTAAGGTAAACTTTTTGCAGTTGTTTTACTAAACACTGACTTTCTAATTCATGCATGCTTCAGCAATTTTTTCTGAGAATTATACTGGCATAGTTTATAATGTACACATGAAATGTGAAAAAAAAAAAAAAACACTTAAGTGGCAGGGCTTCATACTGGTTATGAAGTGAATTCGTTTTCAGTGTACAGACTGCCATACTGGCCATTTGGCCTTGTGGCCTTATGGCCTGTAATCTGATTGGTTGAAAATGCAACCAACAGTAGCTTGAAGAGTGATTTTAGCTTTGACAAGTGATGAGTGTTGGGAAATTCTAAGACAGGCAGATTGCATCAGAGACCTTTCCGTGACTTTTGATTGTGTGGTTTAATGATTTCTTCCTTCCTCCTTATCCTCCCCTGCAGTGACAATCAGTCATGCCATCGGACACTAAGCATTCCTCCAAAAGTAGATACACATCACTGACACAACTTTGTGTCAGATTTCTCTTGAGATCTTTGTCCATCACAATAAAACTATTTTTTTTCCTCTCAAAAAGATGGAATAGTTGGTAAGAACACATGGCTCCCTAACACAGAGTCAAATATAACGACAACACATTCCTGGCCTTGAACTTTGTTCAAACCTCCCTGTCCTCTTCATTTGCTAAGTAAACACACAAGCTTATGACGCTTATCTCTTCGAAGAGCGAATGTGGATGCAGGCAGAGATCAACAACATTTCAAATGTCAGTATTTTAAATTCATTTCTAAAGGTCACCCTGTGTTGTTAAGGGGATAAATGTGATGTTAATGATCTATCTCATTAAAATTCTTCAGCATGTCTGTAGCTAAAAGTTGCTGATAAAATGAAAGAGAAAAGAACTTTTTTAGATGTGTGCAAGATGTGGCCAGAAGGTGGCGCCTAGAGAATTAGTATTGAGATCCACCAGAGGGATGAACCATGGATGAGGAACACTGTCAGGACTGGATATATGATGCATTGCAACCAGAGACATTCCTCATCCATAGCAAATCTTTATTTTGATAGAACAAATCAAGTTTCATCACTAGTCTTTGCTGACTGAGACACAACAGTGTTTGTGGTTGAGGGTGCAGTAAGCCAAAAGATTGAGATAATCTACTCTTAAGCATACCCTGCAATTCATGTCAACAGCTCCAGACATATTACCCAGTCAGCATCTGTGTATGTGAAGGAGAGGACAACCTGAGTCATGTCTATCTAGGTAGTTACATTATGTCTGCTCTACTCAGGTAGACCAGAACATGATAATTAGATATTACGACATGCAAAGCAAGACTCCATTTGCTGTATGTCCAAAACAGCAATGCCATAATGCTGTACAATGCTGTAATGTGTTTTAAAACATCTGTTATCTATTTCGAACTTTTAAGCATATCATCAGTGATATAATAGTAGACAATGCGGAAGCATATGTCAGAATCACATTCTCCCAAATGACCAAATAGTCCAAAATAGTTCAGTATCTAATAAATTAGTAACTGGATGTACAAAATCGCTCTCCCATATAATAACAATAGAAAATGGAAAGTTATTATTTTAAACAAAACCGTCTTAGCAGCCAGGAAAAATTTGACTGAGTGAATCATGCTACGGTCACACTGGCATCTCTGTAAGGCATAGCTCTATGCTATGCTAAGCTAATGACAATGCTAACCTGCTTAGGTTAGTATAATTTTTACCATATTCACCATGTCGGTTTAGCTTGATAGCATTATGACATTAGCTAATTAGTACCAAACACAAAGCAGGCTGAGGCAGATGATGCCAAAGTTGTTAAAGTATTTTGAATTTTGCCTTTTTTTTAAAAGTTCAATTTGATAATGATGCCAGAGGGTTTATAGTCCCTTTGGCACCATTATCAGAAAAGTGGTCCACCAATGGACCCAGTTAGCAGTAACCTAAAAACTAAAACTAGGTGTGAAATAACATTTAAGGTGTCTAAAATAAAAAATAAAAAATACACTAAATAAATAAACAAACACACACAGTCACTGGACATTTTATTTGTTACACCTTGCCAGGGCCCCCTTTTGCCTTCAGAACTGCCTTAATTCTTCATGGCACAAATTCAACAAGGTCCTGGAAACATTCCTCAGAGATTTTTGGTCCATATTGACACGATGGATCACACAATTACTGCAGATTTGTCAGCTGACATCCATGATGCAAATCTCCTATTCCACCACATCCCAAAGGTGCTCTACTTGATTGAGATCTGGTGACTGTGGAGGCCATCTGAGTACAGTGAACTCACTGTCATGTTCAAGAAACAAGTTTGAGATGATTTGAGATATGGTGCGTTATCCTGCTGGAAGCAGCCATCAGAAGATGGGTACACTGTGGTCATAAAGGAATGGACATGGTCAGCAACAATACTCAGGTAGCCTGTGGTGTTTAAACAATTGGTACTAAGGGGCTTAAAGTGTGCCAAGAAAATATCCCCCACACCATTACACCACCAGCAGCCTGAACTGCTGATACGAGGCAGGATGGATCCATGCTTTCATGCTGTTTACATCAAATTATGACACTACCATCTGAATATCACAGAAGAAATCAAGACTCTTTAGACCAGGTAACGTTTCTCCAGTCTTCTATTTTCCAATTTTGGTGAGTCCATGCTAACTGTAGCCTCAGTTTCCTGTTCTTAGCTGACAGGAGTGGCACCCAGTGTGGTCTTCTGCTGCTGTAGCCCATCTGCATCAAGGTCTGACATGTTGTGCTTTCAGAGATGCTCTTCTGCATACCTTGGTTGTAACGAGTGGTTATTTGAGTTACTGTCGCCTTCCTATCAGCTCAAAACAATCTGGCCATTCTCCTCTGACCTCTGACATCAAAAAAGCATTTTTGTCCAGAGAACTGATTTTTTAAATCCAACTTTTATCAAAGAAATTTGTCAAACCAAGAAGCATGACGAGGCATGCTTATTGAGACTATGATGTCTACGTTACTGTGAGTCAGTTGACCTCACAAAGTGTTTTGTCTGTATTATACTATCTAATCTGACCTTCTTAAATCTTGCCCCTGAAACATACCCCCATAACATAATAAAAACCCTCATAAAACTAGTCAAATAAAAAATAAAAACTATAAAGGTTTTGAAACAATAAAAGCTAAAATGGAACAAGTAAACCCACTTAGTAAACTAACTGAAACTAAACTGAACTAAACAGCAAAATTAAAAACATGATTAAAAAAAATGAAAAATATAAATAACACTTCAACAGATGGATGGCCAACCATAAATCCAAATTAATACAGCCAATATGGCTGATTAAAGTCTTTTTCTAGGTGCTCTTAAAAACGGTTGCACCAAGCTGCATTAATAAAATAAAGCACTTCCAAAGAGAAGCTAATAATTCAGCATCTGCAGTAGTCCCAGGAGACCCTGTTTTCAAACGCACAACTTAAGCTTTAAAGAGCAACAGGATTTGTCTTTCTTCATTATTTTTCTTTTGATCAGTCTTTTATGATTTCTTAAAGAATGCAACAGTTAATATACAGCAAATGAAAGTAAAGGAGAGAAATCACACTAAGAGTGAGATGAGCCATACAGAATGTCACAGACTTCACAGCTATTTATGCTTTTTGTCATTAGTCAGTCAGTGTCAATCATACTTTCTATCCTGATGGGAATACAGATGCAGTGTACAAAGCACCTGCAAGAAGATGATGATGATGTCAGTTTCATGAGGCAAACTACAAAGAGCTTGTTTCACATAGTTACAGATATGTTTTTGTTCATCTCTCTTGAGCTACTTCACTATTTAGCACTTTGTGTGAGGCCTTACTGAGGATATGAGGAAATCTTTGCATTTTTTTTAAGTTTCTTGTTCACAATTGGCTGTATTCATGATCTTAGATTTATTAATCCATAGATCATCTCAGACGTGGTTTCTCATGACAAAGAAACATATTCAGGTATCATTACACACTAGCGGCTAGTTTAGTAAAATGTTTGAGACTCATAAGATCATATCCAGCCATAGTGCGATGCTTTATAACAAAGGATGCAAAATGGATAACATCAAAAGTGGTGGCCAGGTAGCTATAGTCTAACCAAGATTTAAAGTAACCCTGTCGCAGCCCTACCAAGATATTACCAGAGGTCTGACATAGAAAAATACAAATAATTTCATCAACCTCATCAAGAGGATTTAGAGAAAATAAGATTTAGAGAAAATGAGAATGTGGATGCAGGCAGAAACAGAACATTGTAGAGAGATCATCTGTACTCAGTGTTGGCAATGTTAGCCAGCGGCCAGAGGAAGGAC
>VUQI01000926.1:4939-15683 GCA_015106735.1 Paratilapia polleni | reverse complement strand
GTGAGTGTCTACAGCCATCTGTAAAACATGGTGGAGGCTCTGTCATGGCTTGGGGCTGCATTTCAGCCAGTGGTGTTGGAGATCTTGTCAAAACTGATGGAATTATGATCCACCATGCAATACCATCTGGAAAGTGTCAGATTGGCAATGGCTTCATTTTTCAGCATGACAATGATCCGAAACATGCTGCCAAGGCAACACATACCTGGATAGAAAAACACACAGTGTAATACTATCAGTCATGGATTGGCCTCCCCAGAGCCCAGATCTCAACATTATTGAAGCAGTGTGGGATCATCTTGACAGAGAACAGAACAAAAAGCAGCCAACATCCAAAGAAGAGCTTTGAATGTCCTTCAAGAAGCCTGGAGAGCTATTCCTGAAGACTACTTAAAGAAATTACAAGAAAGGTTGTGTAAGAGAGTTCAGGCTGTGCTGAAGAATAAAGGTACTCATACCAAATAATTATTTTCAAGTTCTTTGGAATTGAACAAAGTCTGTTTCTGCCTTAAATACTGTATTTCCACTTATTTTTGCATGTTTCAATAAATCACTGCACCTATTTCCCATTTTCCTAGCAAAACATGAAGAAATGAAGTGTGGCTCAGACACACTGTATATAGACATTTTCTTACAGAAAGCCCCCAGGTTCACTTTCTGACAGCACAGACCTCGTGATAGCTGCCTAAGATTGAAGATCCTTTACAGTGAACTGTTTCACCTTCCTCAGAGTTACATCACTGTTGCATGAAATTCAGTAAACAACATTGGTTGTTTTTTTTCAGTCCTCTGAGGATGTTTCCAGAGTGAAATTTTGACATCTGACATGCAAGAGTTTTAGAACAGCTTTGAATCTGGAGTGCCACTGATGGAGAATAAAACCTTACAAATAAAAAAAAAGTCAAAAACCAATGTTTTTCAGCAGTTGACTCTTAAATCTTGTGTGTTAGGATTCTCACCAACATATGATATGATATTTGAAAACAGTCAGTCATTTTCACTGAATTCTCACACACCTGCAAAGTCATTTTAACTTGTACTGTCTCCGCAGCCAACAAATTACAAGCTCCTGCATCCTGTTTTTCATAAAACGAGTGGAAAGCAGATGCGGTTTGGATAGTAAAACACTTTGATATACTTGAGGAAATAGCAGAAGTGCGAAACATATAAAAACCGTGACATGTTCCTTTAAAACAAGTACAGTCAATAACCTCTCGCTGATGTCACCTCAATAACATGAAATGCAGCAGCAGATGGATCCTGCGCTTAAAAAAACCCCACTACATTTATTTCCATGTGATGCATTTTGCTCCTTTTTTCAGAGTCTCTCTTTCCATTTTGTCAGATGGACAGAGAAGATAAAACTGATCCTATGATGGATATTGAAATATGGAAGCCAGATTGCAGAGCTCCTCCCCTCCCCTCCCCTCCTCTCCCCTCCTCTCCCCCTCCCACTCCTGCCTCTGCTGCCTCTTCTGCCTCCTAAGTATAAGCAGATTAAAGTTAATGATCTAAAGTGAATTAGATATTTAATCATCTTATCATCTTAGCGTGGTCAGGTCATAAGTCTGCACTGATCTGAAATCCCGTCTGTTTGACAGCGCTCAGCAGAAGCACAATAAGCTATATTCAGAGGTCAGTTTGTAGCCTTTAGTAGGCTCCACTAAATCAATTTGGAGATTGAGAAATTAAATTCATCCCCATGTTTTTTTTTTTTTCGCAGGCCTTTCTGCTTTGCTATGATTCAAAAGCAGTATGATTGAGACAAACAGTCCTCAAGTAATGGAATAGAACTGACCCCAAAAGATGAAAAATAACCTGAGAGACGCCGCCATTGATTCATCTAATTTCCTTCGTTCTTTTTAAACCGCTCTCTTCATCATCCCCTTTGCTGCACTTTCTGTCACCCTCCATCTGAACTCTCACTGATTGAGGTGCAAGCACTTTTTTTGCACACTTGGCTGCCCCTCGCACACACTCATACACACACTCCTCTCCTCACAATTTTCCCTTGTTGATTTTCTCCCTCTTCTCAGTGTGGCTGAGGTGCCCTCTTTAGTAGTCTCTCGATCTTAATTTCATTGCATCACTTCTTCCCTCTGTCGATATATCTGAATTCATTTCCATCTGCTCAGTGCCTACCCTATTTACACCGTCTCAGCCTGAGAGTTTAAACAATGCAATGTGATTCATTTAATCTGTTTCTGTATCTGTAGCTCATTCTGTGTATTCCTACCTTTTCAAAAATGCTGCCTTGCAGGGGTTCTTAAAAGCTCAGTGAGGGGAAAAAAAACAGAAGGCTGACATGATTTCAATGCTCAGCTGACTCATAATGCCAATTCACCATGACCGCCTGTCTGAGGCTGCTCACAGCCAGACAGATCTGGTGATGGAGTTTTGTGGTGACAGAGTGGAGTGAGAGGAAGGAGCAAAGCAGGAAACAGAGTATTGATGTTATTGCAAAGAGATAATGGCTGCTGGTTCAGCAGCGCAGTTGGGTCCTGTAGATTTTGAAAGAGAAAAGCTCAGTTTCACCAACATCAAAAGGGCTGCAGCTTGTCTGCCAAACGCCAAAACAGCATGTGTGTTCGTACGTGCACCTAAAAAAACCCCCCAAAAACAGTTAGGGAGATTGTCAACCCAATTTTTAAGCAGATGCATATGCATATGACAGAAAAAAAAAAAAAAACCTCACAGAGGCATATTTGCACACATTCGTGCACAGTGGGGGCAGAATCCCACCAGTATGTCTGGTGAATTTGTCTAAATGTCATATTACTGAAGCAGCCACATGCCCCTTTCCTCAACAGCCAGTCAGATAAAAGCTGGGGAAAAATAAAAAAAGATGAGACGAAAATTTGTTTTGGAGGAAGGCTGGGTAGATGCAGGAGGTAAGCGTTCATACAGAGAGTTTGAGAAAATTCTGGTGCAAGGTTGTGATTGTGTCTCTGCGGTGTCTGTAATTGGTGTACCTCTTTGTGGTTTTCTTTTGCCGCAGTCTTCACCTTATCTCGCTTCCCACTCCACGGGAGATAAGTGTGTTTCAGAGGAAATGAATTTTTTTTTTTTTTTTTTTGGTCTGTGCTCATTTTTGTTGCTTATTTACAATATGGTGGTGAGGGAGGGTGCTCGAATCTACTGTTCATTTAGTGTTTTACAACTGTTTGGTGTGTAACGTCTATGCAATCATCATATTATTAAGAAAATAATATGTCATATTCATAAAACAGTAAGAAACTATGTTTTTTCATTATAAAAGCAATAAGGAAATCATCAAAACTGTGGTGCCCCTGTAGATAAAGTAAATGAACCTCTTTATTGCCATGGGGTAAACTTCATTTAGACTAGATTAAACTTGTGTTTGCTATGAAATATGTGGTTTAGTTTAGTCAAAGTCCTGGGGCCTCATTCAAGTAGAGGTTGGTGTTTCCCACAAACTTTTCATTGATTCATTGGTAAAAACAATGCATGTGTGGGGTCGGGACCATTTGTGAACTCCAAATACTCCATATTAGAACAAATTTCAATATTGTTTCTTATTTCAATACAGGTTGCTAAGCAGAAAAACACTGCTCAAACCAGGTGAACTGTAAATGATTTTATTGGTAATTTAAAGGTACAAATAGTAAAACGACTCCATATCCTTGCCCTCCGGTCTATTCCACAGAAACCACAAAAATAATTTGTATCAGTACAACACATCAGATCCAATTTGCTCATCCATTTCAGTTGTTTGGGAACTGTGTGTCCCCTCTTTGTGGGCAGAATGCTACACCTGGCAGCCAGTAGGTGTTTTTTTTTTCTTTTTGGACCCTGCTTTTAAATTAAACCCCATCCTTTATCTTCTTCACACATGTGCAGTTTTAGTTTCAGTAACTGCACCAGTGATGTACTGGGTCCATTAGTTCACTGCTTGAGCCATAAACCATATCCTTCTCACATTTCAAGAATTAGATATGGAGCATTTTCTTTTTTCTCATTTGTCTTTTTTTTCCCCAATCAAACTTAAGAATGAAAACGGGGGGGAGAATCAATATTCAGCAACATTATAGTGCCATCATACTTCAGAAGTCTTCAGATAGAGAGTTAATTAGCACTGATGGATGTCTCTTTGTCAATATGAAGCATGGCAGCAATCAGATTAGTTTCACTTAAACACCAGACAAAGAACAAGCAGGTCTGGTAAGTGTTATAGTGATTGTTTTTTTTCGATGTGGTGCAGTGAGAGGATGAGAGACTCTGCAGTGAGAGAGTTTTTCATTACTGTGGACATACAGTATGTTTGAGTTTTATAAAGCCTGCTGGTCAGCTGTGAAAATGGACTCATTTAGTCTCTCAACTGAACAGTTTCTAACAATAAATTCAACATTTTGTTGATTTTTAGCATACATTGAAATATTTTGGATGCAAAAGTACACAGCTACAAGTAAAGATGGTATGGTATGGTATATGTGTGTATGTACTGCATATTAGGTACTACATCAAAGAAAGTAACTTGGAAGAAAATGAAAAATACTCCATACATGTATCACTGTGGCATCAGTACCAAGAGAAGAAAGGAAAGGTGTCTTCTTGTCTATTTTTTTTTGTCCAAATGTGTCAAATGTTCCATTTTTAAGGCGATACAGTTAGGTCCATAGTTTGTTGGACAAAGACTTTTTTTTTGTAGTTTTGCCACAGTGGATTTTAAATCAAACAATCAAGATGTGATTGAAGTGCAGACTTTCAGCTTTAATTCAAGCGGTTTTACAAAACATTTCCATTAACTGTTTAGGAATTAGAGCCATTTTTATACAGTCCCCCATTTTCAGAGGCCCAAAAGTAATTGGACAAGCTAACATAATTTCAAATATAAGGAATGTTTGTACAGTTTCTTTAGGGCGGCATGGTGGTTAGCACTATCACTTCACAGCAAGAGAGTCCTGGGTTTGAATCTGCGGGCTAGCTGGGGCCTTACTGTGTGGAGTTTGCATGGTCTCCCTGTGCATGTGTATTTAGCTCACTGGATACTCCAGCTTCCTCCCAAAGGAAGCTTGTTAGGTTAACTGGTGATTCTAAATTGACTGTAGGCGTGAATGTGAGCATGAATAGTAGTCTCTCTGTCTGTGTTACACTCTGGTCAGCGACAGACTGGTCAGGTCACCAGTCTGTCGCTGACCAGAGTGTACCCCACCTCTTGTCCTGAGATTGGCTCCAGCCCCACTGTGACCCTGAACTGGATAAGTGGAAGAAAATGAATGGAGGGATTGTTTTTAATACTTGGATGAAAAGTCTAGAACTCACGGACATCACCAAATGTTGCGTTTCCTCCCTTGAGATGCTCTGCTAGGCCCAATCCGGCCTTCTTTTTCTTGAGTGTAACCAGGAGTTTGTTGTATTTCTTAATCTGTCACTGCATTGGTTTCAGAAAGCTTGCCAAAGGATTGCAATTGGAAGTTAGCCAGCTGCCTAACACTGCCACAATTAGTGTCGTCCTTATAAATAAAGAAAAGGAATGAATATGAATCCACAGCTTTGGTTCAGAATGAGATACACCCTAACAGCCACATGGATTTCATGAAACGCTCATTGTCACCAAAGGATGACTTCTGCTCATTTTGGTGAGTTTCCTCCTCGGGGACCATGACGTTATCCATGAGGTCCCTTTGCATGTAAACAAGTAAACATACAGTCCTTTTAAAAGCGTTTATGTCAGGGTAGCTGCTAGTCTTGCTTCTTACTTTGTGCATGTGTCTTAATTTGACAAGCATATACTATACTTGTTAAACATCAGCATATTTACATCATGTTGCCACCAAGTTAGGATGCTGTTTACAGCCTCAGAACTTGTAGCCCGCTGCAGACTCAAAGTCTTGGTTCATAGTGATTGCTGTGTAAAGGAGTCAGTGGACTTGAAGACGCTTTTAAAATGCTACGTATTAAGTTGCCATCTTTAAGCAGAGCTGAAGTCTTGTTCAGATGTTCAGCTTCTAAGATTTTGTATTGCCAATGGGGAAAAAAAGACAGTCATGACCCCTAAAAATGATTGCTCTGAGAGCTGCTATGACAACTGCACGACTGTATGTTTCCATCATTAATAATCATGTGGATCATTAATGGTGAGAGTCATATATTACGTCTATGATTACAGTAAAAAACAATAACAACTGAATGTGCAACATGAAAGATAAAATACCATTTAACTTCTGATATAGTGGTACTGCGGCTAAATAATGTGAATTGATAAGTGTGTTTATTTGATGATTACTCTATTTCCTCCTGCAAAATGGAACCAGAGAGCCAGTAGCACATTGATAATTTTTCAGTGTTTTTCTTTTCTCAGCGTGGTCCTCGGTTCACAGTGTCTGTGCCTTGTTTTGATTAGTGATCAATTTATGACCCCTCTGTCCCTGATGTTTGTCTCTGCATTCTTTCTTTCTTTCTTTCTTTCCCCTCTCACTTTCTTGCTTCTTCTCGTCTGTCCTCCCTCTCACTCTGTCTGAGCAGTATGGATGAGTAGTTATATCATTAGTATGCCATTAGCTGTGATCATTGATTCCTTCTGCAGATCCCCCCCCCCTTCGCTGACACGGAATTCTGCGGGGATCTGTGAACTTTATCACCTTCAGCGTTCCAGTTTCCTCCTCAGAATTCCCACTGGATCAGCACTTTCCTCCCCTCCAGACCTTTTCTAATTATCCTGTTCCTGCCTTTCAATAAATAATTACAATAAAGGTCATCAATCAAAACTGAAACATTGATAACTGAAGAGAAAGTCCAATATCCCCTTGGTGCAGTGGGCCTGCTGTCATAAATACGATGAGGAACTGTGTGCGTTTCTGTGTACATCCTGCTGTGAGTGTTTATAGCGGCAAATAATATTCACATAAATCATGTGCTATGAGATAGATGAGAAGGACCAGTGAATGCAGTGCACACATGGGCTGCTGTGATTAAGCGTTGTCTGTTTTTGTGTGTATGTGTGCAGGCATGTGGGCATGTGCATAGTTGATGATGAGGGCAACAAAAGTAAACAAAATATGATCAAACAGTTTGACCGGGAATTAAGTTCAGGCTAAGCCCACACACACACTGCACAGTAACCAGCCCTACTACATTTTGATTAGCACACATACACAAACACACACAAGCGCACACACACCTGGATATGCAAATGTGAGTCTGCAGAGAGAGCCACGGGGTAGTCTCTTTGGTGCCAGTGATTGGTTGCTATCTGTCTTGCCTAGAGGAATGGCGAGGCAGCCAGGCCTCCCGCCAGGCTCAAGCCAGAGAGGAGCTCTGATAACGGGGTAAAAATGTGAGCCATCCTCGGCGTCCGCCTGGAGGAACAGCTGCCTCGGGCCTCTTCTGAACTGAGCATGCAGCCTAAATGAGTTTCTGTGCCTGGCAGCTCAGAAAAATTCTACACTGTTACATCCTCTGTACAAACACACACACACACACACACACACACACACACACACACACTAATCCGCGCTTACTCTTACCTATACAGACATCTAGCTGGCCACTTACAGAGGAAAATTAGAAAAGCAGAGAGGAATGTTCTGTGTTAAAAGAGTAAACAGACTTGCGTTGGAACGCAGGAGCCCGAATGCATTCATTATCCTGTTGCTTATGGAGGCATTGTGCTCTGCATGTCAACACTCTGCCACCCCCGTACACTCATCATAATGCAAAGCCAATCACGCACAGGCACACACACACAGACACATGCACACAGTTTCAGTGACACCAAAACAAGGAAATGACATCCTTTGGACTTTAAAATATTCTTATCCTTTTCTTTTTCCTCTCTGTTTTGGTTTTCTTTGCTCCTTTCTAATTGGTCCATTACATGCTGGCAGTGCCACAAACAGCACTAAATTAGTTTTGATCAAAACACAATTCCACCTGAATTTGAGCTTTAAATGTGCCGAACACACAAACATAAAATGGTTAGGCTTTTAAAGGTGTCGAAGCTGAGAGATTTTGGTTTGGAAGACAGATTTGCTGAAATTGAGATTTTGGGGGGATATTGTTTGGCTGAAAAACAGGTTTCCATTAGGAAAAGGTAATGGATAGAGCTAGCAATATCTGTACACAGGAGAGCTGACTAAGAGAGAGAGGCTTTCTCAGGCGTCATTGAAGAGACAGAGCATGAAACGTTTGGCAGGCATGTCTAAAGATAGAGAGGAGAGCAGACAGGGACGGGTTGGCAGTGGGTGGTTAACCAGCCGATAACACTGCATCCTAAACAGGTGAAAAATGCGTCATGGAACAGATCATCATCCAGGATGATCATCATTTCTCATCACCTGCATCTGATGTAGATGTCATTCATTGTAAAGCACCTGGTTGCTGCGGACATTCATAATGATGACGTATGTTGATTTTTATTTGTGTCTGTCTGATTCTGAATTTTTTAATATTACTGTACTGTGTCAGGCAGCAACAAATTGATAAAAAGCAGATGCAGAATCCAGTGCACGCTGCACATTATCACATAATACTACCCAAACTTTAAAGAGAAAGAATATCCATTCAGTTCATTCAACTAAAAGACTAGTTATTAAGGTTCAAAGTTCATTCTTTACAGTCTCACCTCAAGTTCCATTTAGTAGCTGGTTAACCCTTCAGTCACATGATCCAAGAGTTTGCCCAATGAAATTAAAGGACTCACTTATGTCAGTGTAAATGTTGAGGTTCATAATTCACTCTACACTTTGATGAAGGTCATGTGGTGCGACTGAAAATTAAAAGTACTGCTTTGTCAGTGGTCAAAGACTGAAGTTGGAAAGTTTTAAAGAAGATCATGTGATTTGTTCAAACCCTTAAAGAACAACTACATTGACTTTAAAGTGAGATTCTTCTGTTTAACTCTTTAATATACAGTCCTAGAAAGAAATTCAGATAAAGGAGTCATTCCTCTTAATGAGCAGCTGTATAGCAGAATATTTTAGGCTTTTGTTTATATTTAACATCGTGAACAACAGGAAAAAAAGGGAAGGAAAAACAATTTCTATCAGCTCACTTAAAATATTTTTCAGTCTGCCAACCCAAACAGCTCAAGAAGGCATAGCAGTTAAAGTATGTGCATGGTGAAAGTGAGCTTAAGGTGACTATTTTAAGTTTTTGTTGCAAACACTAATTTCTTTGTTAACATTTTAGTGATTAATTTTTAAGACTATACAATCTCAGTGAAAACATTTGCTTCTTTATAGAACCTTTGCAGAGCTCTTCCTGAATGTCATCATGACACATTATTACCTTTTATAGTATATTACCACCGTTGCTATTTAATACACTGATTATCATGTGCATCCTTAGATGTGTGCAGGATGTTCATTAAGCATTGCTACCATGGTCAATAACACCACAGGGTACTTTTAAACGTTTACTCTCATCTACGTGATCATATTAATGTGACATATTGAACAAAAGTTTGGTTTCTGTTCCAATTAACGTTGAACTGATTAGTCATTTAAAGGATGAGCAAGGGCTGTTAAATTAGCTGTCAACACATTTTAATTGTTTAATTGATTTCCCTGAAATTAAAATGCCAAAAATTCTCAGTTTCAGTTTTTCATTTGTAAAAGTTGCTGTTTTTCTTTCTTTTATAAAAATTCGAATCAAATGTCCTCGGGATATAGACAGCAAAGCGGGTAATCATGAATTTTTTTCCTCAAAAGCCATTAAAAATGTTTTCATCTAAAAAGAAAATAACATTTTAATTTACTAATTTTAGTTCTGGGCACAAAACAGAAATCAAAAGACTCGAGCCTCTTTGCAATAAAACCAATTTTACTTGCTTAAATTGTCACTGGTATTAAATTAGCCAATATTTGATTATATCTTGAGTGGCTTGGCAACAAGGGATCAGCCAGAGACAGCAGATCCAATTCAGCTTTTATAGTAGTCTATCATGTTTCTGATTTTTATTAAACAATGCATTTCCTCTCATTGCAATAGAAGTTATAATAGAGTGCGATCACAGACAGCAAGTACACCTCCATAATGTTATGTTTTTCCCCTGAAAGGCAGTGTCATAGCCAGCTTCCACCATTTTTTTTCCACATTCACACACCCCATCATGGTGGCAATGCATGAGAGCTTTTCAATTCGCGAAATTTCAGGCGCATTTTTCAGATTAGTTAATTACAAAATAATCTTTATCTGATACTATTAGGTTCATCAGTATACATGTTGTCTGTCCATAGTCATTTGAACTCCCTCCACGTTATAACATGCTGGCGGAAAATAATTGTTAATTGTAAAATGAAGCTCACTTCTCATGTGTTTATATCACACTCCCAATACTTTCTGTACTTATTAGAAGTCATTTCTGTCTGTGCCCCTGATGCCCATTATACCCAGACATCCAGGCTGCCTTGACTTCCCCTTAACTCTTCCTCCTCTGCAGCGAGTAATGCTGCTAACTGCCATCAGAAAAATATTAATGGCTTGTGTGTGCGTCTGTGTGTTGTGTGTGGCGCACTCATTAAACAAGGTCTAGGCGCATTTAGTGTTTACAGATTATACACAGACATCAACACTGATTGGAATAGAGAGATAATCGCTCCAAACAAGTTAGGGGTCTCTCTCTATCTCTCTTTCACACACACACACACACACACACACACACACACACTATACAGATTAACTTCATATTTAAAAACAGAGATTATAGAAGAATATATATACAATTAGAAATTGTACAAGTGGAATTAAATCATTGTTCAGGTTCATCTTTAAAGTTTGATAA
>VUQI01000925.1:19020-38906 GCA_015106735.1 Paratilapia polleni | reverse complement strand
GTAGTGAGGAAATTTCACGACTGGACTTATTGCACAGGTGGCATCCTATCACGGTACCACGCTGGAATTCACTGAGCTCCTGAGAGCGACCCATTCTTTCACAAATATTTGTAGAAGCAGTCTGTATGCCTAGGTGCTTGATTTTATACACCTGTGGCCACGGAAGTGATTGGAACACCCGAATTCAATGACTTGGATGGGTGAGTGAATACTTTTGGCAATATAGTGTACATGGAAATACAGCATATAAGGCAAAAACAGAGTTTGCACAATTCTAACGACCATAAAAGTCAATATTTAGTATGACCACCTTTATTCTTGAACACAGCCTGAACTTTCTTAGGCAAGCTTTCTTGTAATTTCTATAAGTAGTCTTCAGGAATAGTTGAAGGACATTCAAAGCCCTTCTTTGGATGTGCTTTTTGTTCTGTTCTCTGTCATTTTAAGACTTAATAATGTTAAGGTCCGGGCTCTGGGGAGGCCAATCCATGACTGATAGCGTTCCATTGTGTGTTTTTTCTATCCAGGTATGCTTTTACTGCATTGGCAGTGTGTTTGGGATCATTGTCATGCTGAAAAATGATATTGCATGGATCAAAATCTGACACCACTTTTCTGCGTTCATAATTCCATCAGTTTTGACAAGATCCAGTTCTTGTGTGATTTGGCATACCTCAGGCTTTTCTCCCTGTTTCCCTTCCTTAAGAATGGTTTATTGACAGCCACCCTTCCACTGAGACCATTTCTGATGAGGCTTCAATGAACAGCAGATGGATCAACTGAAGGACCAGATGCAATCTCAGGTCCTGTGTCAGGTCTTTGCTTGATTTTTCCTATTTCTTAAGGACATGACTTTCAGATACTGTTCATCTGCTGTACATAGTTTTTTAGGCCTGACACTTTTTCTTTTGTGCTCCACTTGTCCAGATTCCTCAGATTTTTTATGGACACACCATACTGCACACCATGCTGTGATATGCCAAGTTTTCAGCTAACAGCTCTTTGGGAATCACCTTGTTGGTGCAAAAATACTATTTTATGCCTGTCAAACTGTGTTATCTTTGGCATTTTTATATATTCAACTAAAGAAATGAGAACAAATTATGTGCTTTTCTGACAGGCTGCTAGTAACAAAGTGCCTAAAGATACAATTTAGTTCTTTGTTGTGTGTTATGTGTAGACACAACACTGGTTCATTCCTTGCATTAGGAGCCTTTTTTATGCTTGAATGATTCATGAATCGGTATTAAGTGGCTTAAAAAACAAAAAAAACTTTCCTCTGAAAATGTTCAGGTACAAGGACTGGACTGAAAATGAGAGAAAAAGCAGCCAATGTCCAAAGAAAAACTTTGAAAGAGCTCCAGAACTATTGCTCAAGACTTTTGCACAATACTGTAACTCTGAAAATGTAATTTTCTTAAATGATGGTTTGAATTGGGAAGTGAATCATTTATTAAATCACATCCAAGAAGGTTTAATTTTCACCAATATGACTTTGTCAGTGATTACAGTGTTAAATTACTCATTTTCAAACTCTATGACCAATACAACAACATGACTGAATATGACTGAATGCAATGTGACTACCTCAGCGTTAAAGACTGTGCTGCTCGTGAGCTAAATCTAATTAATATGAGCTTTTTCCCCTTGTCTGCTGTCTGGGCTGGAAACCTCGAACAACAGTCTGTCTTGTGCTGTGGTCTGGTAAATGACTTTCAATTGCTTCCTGGCACAACCAAAACACTTAAACGAAACAAAAACTCCCAAAATAACACAAAATGTGTTTGTATACTTAGGAGAGATGGAAAAATGTGGTTATCAGAACTGGATAATGTGCTTTGTATAGTAACTCCAGGACTAAAATGGTCTAATCATTTAGCCATAAGAAGTTATAGGGGCCAAGTGCATGTATGAAATCTAGATGGTTTAACATTCGCCCTGCAACAGAAGAATAATGTGGTTTAAACGTTTTTCCAAACAGAATCTTTTTCTGGTCTGTCATATTGTGCTAAATATAAAAATCTCTCCATGTTGTAAACTATTTTCAGGACAAACATAAAAATAAACGTCTTTTAAAAAGTTTCTATTAAAAGCTCTCACCAGGAATACTGTGGAGAAAGGAGAGACTGAATACACATCATAGATTTCCAACTAAAGGGTGGGCCCAGTGGGGAATCAAGGGCAGCTACAGTATTTCAGATAAATGGTAGAATACTTACTGTAGGTTGCATAACATATTGTTGATGAGGCATCCATGACGTACTCTGGACCTGAGGAGAAATACATAAAATGTAAAATGATGGTGGCAATAACATTTTCCTCTGTCTTAGTCAGAGCTGAAAAGTATCACACATAATGCAATAAATGCTGTTCAAATAGTCACAATATGTTCAAATACTCTTCATTCTGGAGGTTTTAAAATGATTGCACTGGTTTTAATGCACCAAAATGGCCGAACTTTGCACAGATTAAGTTGTGCCAAAGAATTACTAAAACAATCTGAAAGTCTGGAGGCAGCATATCTCCCTCCTGCCTTCTTATTATTGCCAACAGTATGAGTTGTGCATAGAGCCCATGAATCAGTCATTTTCTGTATTATAATTATATCAAAGCTCTGCCCAGTGCTGTTGGAACAGGGGTGAAAGATCAAGGACAGACCTTTAGAGAAGACTCGCAAAAAACAAACAGCACTTTTTTTTTTTTATCTCAAAATAAAAGATGGACAGAACAAAGAATGCAAATGTATCACCGTAGGAAATGCATATTTACAAATGTGGATTCAAAAGTTAAAGAGATGGAGAAACAGTGACAGTGAAAACTATAAAGAAACTGGAGGAATGGACGATGAACAAACAGAGCTTTTATGCTGCAGAGAGGAATTAGACAGCTTGTAGCAGACAAACACACAGACTGGCCACTGATCCTGGTAAAATGATTAGATTAAACAAAGACAAACATGGAATAATCTGCTGTAAGAGCAATCAATCCTCCGAGCCAACCCAAATGCGTGATTTGGATCCATACCTAAACAAGCCTGATATTCTATAACATGATGCCAAGTCTGCTTGTTTATACATGGCAATATTTGTTCTCCCCAGCTGAATGGGACAGCAGATAGACACAGAGAAAGCTTATTTTTAATCACTGATCTTCAGCATTTTCTAACTAAGATACTGCATGACCATCATGTGATTATTTCAACAAGAGAGAAGGGCTTTACACTTGGCTTAAGAAAAATCGTGAGAGAAACGTGGTAAAATCTTTGGTGGTAGTCTTACATACTAATGTGAGACAGTTCCACTCACAATTGATTTGAAGCAGCCAAAGATGAGAGAATCAAAACCTTAACCAATAAGAATACATTGAAAACAATGACAAGCTAGTCTAACCTACTGCAAAGAAACTAAAAGAAATCCCCAAAATATTTACTTCATATTCTTTTTGCTGGTCCTCAACAGTTTAAAAATCTCCTCCTCCTTTTCTATTTTTTCAAAGCACATAAGTGTGATCATTTTGGCCAAAGCATCTTCATCGTTTCAAAACAGGTGAGCAGCACAGATGAATGATACCGTTTCTGCTTGTTTTTCTCTCTTTACTTTGCAGCAGACATTTACTGCATCACCTGACATCCCTTGACAAGGCATTATTAGATTCATCTCAAACAGTGCAATGTACAGTGATCTTTGAGAGTGCTACAATGAGCTTTCTGTGAGTTGAAACTCTTCTCATCCCACTGCGGCAAGTGTCGCCATTTTGTCTGATCCAACTGGTGTTGTAGACATATGGACAATGTGTCCTTAAGCTTTGTTACCTTGACACGGGGGCCACAGCAATATGGGATGCTGAGAGATAACGGTGATAAATTTCTCATTAGGGCTCTTGGTGGAGTAAGTGATAAGTTTGCCCGCCATGAGACAGTGGTTTTAATGTTTGTATGATGTGTGTTTTGAACATTGCTTTCACTCACAGGTTTGTTACCTTTTCACATACTTTTAACTTTTGCCATTACATTATCCATTATCATTGGTTAGACTTACGCACTAAAAACTACTATTTTATGTTCGGGAAAAGGCCGTTGTCTGGACATTTAATCCAAAACACTGTAGCAAGAGTACTAACAGGGATGAAAAAGAAAGATCACATTTCCCCTTTATTGGCTTTGATTCACTGGTTCCCTGTTAAATCCAGAATTGAATTTACAATTCTTCTCCTCGCATACAAAGTCTTGAATAATCAGGCCCCATCATATTTTAAAGACCTCGTAGTAATATATTATCCTTATAGAGCACTTCGCTCTCAGACTGCAGGCTAACTTGTGGTTCCTAGGGTATTTAAAAGTAGAATGGGATGCAGAGCCTTCAGATATCAGGCCCCTCTTCTGTGGAACCAGCTCCCAGTTTGGGTTCAGGAGACAGACACCCTCTCTACTTTTAAGATTAGACTTAAAACTTTTTTTTTTTGGATAAAGCTTATAGTTAGGTGTGGATCAGGTGACCCTGAAGCATCCCTTAGTTACACTGCTATAGGCTCAGACTGATGCGGGACTTCCTGTGAATGTGATACAATGAGCATTTCTTCTCCACTGACCTCTTTACACTCCTGGGTGTTTATATACCACTGCTGCATGTCATTAAATTGTGTCTTCTCCCTCCCATAGTGTGTGTTATGTCCTGTCTCCATATGCTCTCCTTTTTCTTTTCTCTTTCCCTTCATCCCCCAACCAGTCGCAGCAGATAGCCACCCCTCCCTGAGCTTGGTTCTGCTGGAGGTTTATTCCTGTTACAAGGGGGTTCTTCCTTCCCACTGTGGCCAAGTGCTTGCTCATAGGGGGTCGTCTGATTGTTGGAATTTTCTCTCTAATACTGTAGGGTCTTTATCTTACAGTATAAAGCACCTTGAGGCGACTTTTTGTTGTGATTTGGCGCTATATAAATAAACTTGAATTGAACTGGGTTAGAATATGTCCACCAAGGGGTTCCAACCGTGGCCATGTGTTGATATGGAACGAGTTAGGTTTGGTCTCACTATTGCCATAACCTGGCATGTCACTGAACAGATGCCACATGACACCTTGTGTGTACCTATGAAATGACAGAGGTTTCTACAAAATGGCCATATTTTACGCTCTGGGATTGAGACAGGGCTGATGAGTTATAGTATTAACAGCGTCAGTGGGACTCTACTGAGACTCAACATCTTCCAGATAAAAATAAACCAAAAAGCCACAGGCTGCTCAGTTATCAGTCAAGAAAGACAGAAAGTGAGTGAGAACATTCTACTAAGTGCAGCACACAGCATAGAGATCCAAATATCTTTGCTTTTGAAGACTAGTCTTAACTAACTTGACCTGACTTGGCTTTTCCCCAAAGCACCAAATAATAGCTCTTATAGAGTAGTTCAGAGTTACAGCAGGTAAAGTAATTCTACATGGATATTAGGTTCAGTGTGAGTGAAGGGTAAAATGTGCACAGCCTGTGAAGCTCCCTACCTCTGGCTGAACTTCACAGCTTGTATTACAATTTAAAAGAGCCTGTCAACCAATAAGCCAAAAAGCCGATAAGTCAGTCGTTCAGCTGCATGGTCAGCCAGTTGGCCTCCTCTCCAGCTAGTCACACGTAAAGCCAAACAGCCAGTCTGTTAGCTAGTTAGTAAGCTCGCCAGGCCTACGTCCTATCAGCCAGCCACATATTTAGTCAGCCAGTGAGCCAGTCTGTACGAGCAGTAATGTAAACCAGGCCACGGCTGGCTGACGGGACTCGCTGAAATCTTGGTGGTGATCTGGCCTGGACTGGCTCCTGTCATGTGGATCATCAAAGCAGTTTTTCCAGGAAATAAAGCCAATCATTATTTAGGCTCATCAGAGCCAAGCATAAAGAACACCAGAATACCACTGTTGGTATGGGTCATTTGCAGATTTGATAAATCAGTTATATCAAAAGCTCAAAAATATCAGTTCAACATAAACATAAAAGGAGGAATGACATATACAGTCATTTCTATGCACCTTGAGATTTTCATTACAAAGGCAATATTTTTCATCATAAAAGGAAGTGATTTCCTTTTGTCTTGCATATATAGCTGCCTGGCTTGTCTTCTCCTTCTTTTTTTCCTGTGTCTCTTTGTACTTGAGCAGAAGATGAAGGACTCACCTTCCTGCCGTGACTGGCTGAAGGGCAATATTACAGGAAGCGGCGGCAGAGCTGCCCGATATTGAAACTGTGAGGATTAATATTCCTCAAAAGCCTGGCCATTGTTTTTGATAAATCAATTTGGGAAGCCTTCCGAGAGCGGATTAGAGACGCGCCCTGGCCCACTTTTCTCCCTCCTTCTCTCTCCTCTGCCCCTCCACCACAGGTACTGGACCAGAGTTTTAATCAAGCGTGCCTCAAAGACGGGCACAGCAACCTTCAGCAACACCCCTCCTCTGCCCACCCAGCCGTGCCATCGCCATCACCTAAACCATCCTTCCTACTCTCCCTGGTTGTCTTTCTCTCCATCTGTCTCGTCTATTTTCTTATCTTTCCTTCAACTCCCTTCTCTTGCTCGCTACCCTCGTCTTTCTGTCTCTGCATACCAAACAGAGCCGACATTAAACGATAGCATCTGATCGAGAGGGCACAGTGGCAGTGCCTCTTGATGTTTAGGTTCGGCAAAGGGTGTCGCGTGAAATGTGCAGTGACGGAAAATGGTTAACGCTCCTGACATATCACAGGGCCAATTTTTACGATCCCGTTCTGTTCTGTTGCATTACTCCACAGATCACAGCAGTGAGGAATGTGGACGTTCACTCTGGAAGTGGAAGGATTGGTGCTGAAGTTAGAAAAGCAAAATAAAATGAGAGAGCACAAAAGAGGTCTGGAAACTGGGAAGGAGGAAACTGTTTGTTTTTCCTAGACACTTTCATGCTTGATGGGTGCGTTTCTTTTTTCTACCTTGTCAGCCTTTTTTAAAACCCCCTTTTTTTCTTGCTTGTGTTCTGATGCCTGTTGTGTTGTGCCGCCTTCGAAACAGATGTCATCGAGCACAGCTGGAGCATCGAAGACACAACGAGGGAAGAAGAGAGAACCTCATGCTGTTTTGCAACCCACCCCCTCTTTTCCAAACCCCTGCACAAGGTATACCCTCGTACTGCACATATAGACAGCATTATACACATACTGCAGCGTATGTTGACCCACCTGATATGTGGAAACGGGGGAAGCAGCGATGAAGGGCGTGATGGAGGTCTGTGCGATCATGCGGTTGGTGGCGATGCTGTAAGGCGAGGAGTAGAACCTGAGAAAGGAGAAAAAAGGGAGGGAGGAAAAAAGATGAGTAAAGAACAGGAGAAGACGGGACACAGCACAGCTAGTTTATTTGTGTTAGGTAAATGAAACATTTTCATGTTATCATAACATTGCACTACCTTAATGCAAAAATGGGATGTTAAATTTAAACCTCTCAAAAATGTACATGACTTATAGAGCATCTCAATATTGGGCTTGTCTTCCATTTTGCATTAATGCCACATGTCATCAAACAGCATGGACTGCACGAGTTTGTGGCATCAACTGGCTTTCTCTGATTCAGTTGCCCTTAGATTTATTGCTCAGGAGGGTTGAGGTCAGGTGACTGCAGAGATAAGTCCATGACAGTCAGCACTCCTTGGTTGTCTTTGGCCTTCAAGCCATTTCTTCAAAGCTTTGAAGATGAGGGTCATTATCCTCCTCCAAAAAAGCTGTAAACCAAAGGGAGTGGCATATCTCTAAAGAATGGAGTGAGGCTTCTCTGTGGTCAACTCCAGAGTAGACAAAACATCCCCAGGTTTGATTACTTCCACTGCAATGTTAACTGGAGGTTTGATGCTCGGCAGCATCATTCTCTCTACTGCCAGTCTCCATACATGCACCTTTTTCTTATTGCCATACGTCAAACTTGGATCTATCAGTAAACGGGACTTTTACTAATTTATCCATGGTAAGACTCCGGCATGTGTTAACCCACGTCTTGGTCTTGTTTCCCCTCCTCGTCCTTTTCAATAGAGACTGCTACTAAACAGCCCTGTAATCTTTATTTAGCAAATTCTGTCTGTGTTGAAGTTGCTTTTCTATCGCTCAGTGAGCAAAGCTTGATGTATTGCTCTTCTGATGGTGTGGTCTCTCTTGGTCTGCTTGCTCAAGCTTTAGACTGCTTTAAACTGATGCTGAGAAAGTCCCTCTTTGCACGGAATAACAAATTGACTTCTGACACTTTCGCTTAGTTCTGAGTTTCTATCTAATACAATGCTACTTAGTAAGCATTGTTCAGCTGGGAACCATAGCCATATTTGCAAGATGATTTACTGATGAGTAGATCAAGCCTGCCTGGGTGTCACTGAACATGCTTCAATGGATGAGAAACAACTCAAGGAAATCTGACCTTTTGAACAAAGGAGTTAAACATGACCAATACCATTTTTTCAGTTTATTTGCTGATCCGTCTTTTTCATTGTTTCCAAACTGTCAAACTCTGGGTTCTTTCTTGGTTTAAATGAAAATAAACAGAGAGAGAGAGAGAGAAAAAAAAACACTTGTAAACTAAAACACACACTCACACAGACACACACTGTGGATTTATACTGTAGCTTGTTCAGAAAAAAAACACTTCACTATATTTTTTATTCATGATGACACATAAAAGTTTCATGAAGTGTCTTAACATGTCGATTGTAGTATTTAGGCTACACTGTGCTGTGCTGGCTGCTGACTTAAGTATCGTGCTTGTAGGCTTAGTTTGGGGAAAACTCAATGCATTTCAAGAAGCTGTGGCATTACTTAAGCTGTGGACAAGTAAGGTGGTGGGCTGCACCACTTTATTTCAATGCTGACATCTCCTGGGAGGTTGAGCGGGATGTCCTACAGTCTCAGCCACAAGGGGTGAAGATCATAATACCGGCAAAGGACAGGCCAAGACTAATTATGTAACCAGGCTTGATTGTCACCACATTTAGTTTTTAACATACAGCATCAATGCCAAATGTTGTTTACTACATTACATTTTAACCTTAATGAACTCTTTGGTGTCATGGGGAACCAACATAAACACCATCAGCTCCAAAACATAGTTTGCATTGTTTTAATATGTAATGGTCTTTTCATAAGAGGGGCTCTGAGGTCAAATTGTGCAAAATGTAAAATCATTTCTTTGTATGTGAATGATTTTTGGCACACAAAACTATGGTATGATGGTGAAATATATTTTTGTGTGATCTAATAGCAATGCATCATTGTAATCTGGATATTTTGACAGCTTCATCATATAAAAAAGCCCAGTTTAATGACAAAGGGAGGGGCTAGTAATTCTGTAATTTTCACTTTATTGGGATCAATACAAAAGAAAAACTCTTAAACAACCCCCTTCATATGTTACTTATGAGATGCTGGAATAGCATACAGTCATTTGCCTTTTCATGTTGGATTTAATCTTAACATGGGGGAAAAATAACTTCTTTTATGTGTTGGTTTCTGAAAATATACAGTTCAATTTTATGCAAATATTGATGCTGAGGCAAAAAATTTAAATCCAACCCCACAATAACATATATATGCATTAGATATGGGTAATTTGCATCATAATTGTATTCTATATTCACCAATTTGAATTTGAACTTGATTTTAATGTACCTGTAAGAAAAGTATGACAAATGCAAAGCAGCATATGTTTTAATTTTTACTATGCATTACTTTTACATTTTTGCAAGTCAAATCAATGTTTTCTTTATTTTCTACTCTGCTATAACACTTGACTTGTTTTCCATCCTTTCTTAATTAATTCACCTTATTTTCATTCTTTTCTGGAGCATGATTATTGGCCCAAAAATCTGGTTGAAGGTAAAGAGAGTGATATGTTTCTTTTTTTAGCAGTTTTGTATCTTTGGGGTTATAAGTTGTACTAAAGTAGGCTTTTACATTGCAGGACGTATGTAATGAGTGATGCTATTCATCCAGTGTTTTGGTTGAGACTGACTCATTGGGGGATAACTGCTTTAGGAAGTGGGAGTGAGGAGCTTCCTGTAAATGACTGAGGCCAGAGGGTGATAAAGGGGAGCCTCAGCACTCTCCTTCCTGTCTCAGTACTGTGGGGAAAAATAAAACACAATGCCGGGTCATTTATTTCCACAGCACCATTAAGTCATGACATAAAGACACAAAAACACACATACCTGAGTACCCAAACGCATGTACACACACACACACACAAAAGCTCACTCAGCGCCCCTTTGCCATTTCTCACCCGACCTCACCAATGAAAACCGATATCTGAAGTCCATATAGATTTCCTTAATCAAACAGTAACAAAGTGCAGACACTACATTAATCTTTATGTATGACAGTGGTATCGACTAGGGTTCTATGAGCCAGGAGGTGAGTGTATTAGCTGGTGCCAAGGATAGATCAGGTCTTACCCATTCTGCATTGCAGCAGGATCATATGTTAACGCCATGCCAGTCTGAAAGAGAAAAAACAAAAATAAAATCTGAGATTAATAACAAATTACGTGTTCTATCAAGATTACACATATGAAATAATATTAAAATGTTGCAGCGAAAGGAAAATTTCGAATAACTTGTGTTGTGGTAAGCACCTTTTATATTCCTTTTTTCAAAGTGACAATGTAGTGTCATTAGCTGTAGTAAAAAGTCAGAGAAAGCAACAAAAGCAACCACGCTCACTGTAAGTGAGAAGCCAGTTTCTGATATCTGACAGACAAAAATCAAGAAAAAAGATTTGCAACGAAGCAGCAATACATCAATAACATGGAGGAAAAAAGTGATCAACATATTTGCTTAAGGCCTACTTTTCAGTAACGACTGATCTAAACAAAGCCGAGAAGAAGACTGTGCCTGGAAAGCAGTTTGATCACCGCAGCTGCCTCACTGACACTGAGAATGACAAAGATACTCAGTATTGAATGAGCCCACTCACTAAATTTTAAGTGGGACTTATCAGAAACACTCAGTTCAATGTACTATATTTCATCCTAGTGTCACTGTATGATGACAAAAAATGCTTTGCCATGACTTTTGTGATAAGATTTAAACATTTTAAATGTAGGTTTAAAGTGTTTAATAGTTGCACGTTTATTGTATCGTAAATCATTCCCTGATGGTTTTGCTGTTTAGGGGTTACTTGGGTGAAATACAGTTAGGGCCATAATTTGCTGGACAAAGACAAAATTTCTGTAGTTTTGCCTCTGTACACCACCACAGTGGATTTTAAATTAAACATTCAATGTGTGATTGAAGTGCAGACTCTCAGCTTTAATTCAAAGAGTTTAACAAAAGTACTGCATTAACCATTTAGGGATTACAGTCGTCTTTTTACATGGTCCCCCATTTTCAGAAGCTCAAAATTAATTGGACAATTGACTGACAAGCAGTTTCATCGCCACGTGTGGCCTGTTCCCTCATTATTTATGACAAATGAAGCAGACATAACATCTGAAGTTGATTCAAAGTTTGTATTTTATACCTTTTCATTGTAATTTTAAATATGAGGCCCAAGGGATGCCAGTGCAAGTGAGAGAGGCCATAATTAGGCTGAAAAACCAAAATAAACCTATCAAAGAGACAGCAAAAACATTAGGAGTTTCCAAATCAACAATCTGGTTCATTCTTAAAAAGGAGGACTGAACTGGTCAGCTTAGCAACACCAAAAGTGCATGATGACAGGATCATTTCCATGGTTAAGAAAAACAACTTCACAACATCTAGAACACTCCAGAACACTCTCGGGGAGTTAGGCGTCAAGGTCCACGATTTAGAGATGCCTTCATGAATGGAAATACAAACCACAAATGCAAACCACTGATTACACTCAAGAACATGAAGGCCAAAACATGTAAAAGAGCCTGCACGGTTCTGAAAAAATAGTCTTTGGATAAATGAAAACAAATGAAGAGTAATGGGAAGAAAAATATATGGAGGAGGAGAGAAACTGCTCATAATTGGAAGCATACCACATTATCTGTCAAACGTGGTGGAAGCAATGTTATGGCACGGGCATGACCTGGTTCCATATGTATGGAACCAGGTCACTAGTGTTTATTGATGATGTGACTGCTGATAGAAGCAGCAGGATGAATTATCAAGTGTACAGGGCTTTACTCTCTGCTCAGATTCAGCTAAATGCTGCAAAACTGATCAGACGGAGCTTCATAGTGCACATGGATTATTACCCAAAGCATACTGCAAAAGCAACCCAAGAGTTTCTCAAGGCAAAGAAATGGGATATTCTTCAATGGCTAAGTCAATCACCTGATCTCAACCCAATAAAGCATGCTTTTCAGTTAGTGAAGACAAAACTGAAGGCAGAGAGACCCACAAACAAGCAGTAACTGAAGGTGGCGGCAGTAAAGGCCTGGCAGAGCATCTCAAGGGAGGAAACACAGCATTTGGTGATGTCCATGGGTTCTAGACTTCAGGCAATCATCGACTGCAAAGGATTTTCATCTAATTATTAAAAACAATCCTAAAAGTTAAAATTACATTAGTTTGTCCAATTAATTTTGAGCCTCTGAAAATGGGAGACTATATAAAAATCATCATTCCTAAATAGTTAATGCAAAAGTTTTGTACAATCCCTTGACTTAACCTGAAAGTCTGCAGTTCAATCACATGCTGATTTCGTGATTTAAAATCCACTGTGGTGGTGTATAGAGGCAAAACTACAAAAACTGTCTTTCTCCTAACTGGACCTAAGTGTAAGTATTCAAAGGGGGCACATTATTGTCCATATAGAACGGAAAAACTGAGAAGCAGCCAAATTTTCTGTATATCCAGCCACTTCTGCTACCTATAAGTCACAGCGTTTTCCCTGTACTGGTTTGTTATGTACAGTGGCTTCAAAAAGTATTCAGACCCCCTTCACTTTTTTTCAATTTTGTTATGTTGCAGGCTGATGCTACAGTCATTTATATTATTTTTTTCCCTCATTAATCTACACTCAGTACCTCATAATAAACTGAAAACAGAACTTTAGGATTTTTTGTAAATTTACAAAAAAAAAATCCTAAAATTCTGTTTTCAGTTTGTCATTATGGGGTACTGAGTGTAATGAATGAATTTAAATGATTGTAGCATCAGGATGCAACATAACAAAATTTTAAAAAGTGAAGGGGGTCTGAATACTTTCTGAACCAACTGTATGTCACTGGCGATGCTGTCGATATATTCCTGCACCACTGTCACCAAGACGATTTGCTGTACATTTATTGTACTTGGGGAATAATTTGATTAAGATCCTGATTCCTTTTGTCCAAAACAAATAAATCAAATCTAAATCAACTAATTTCAAAGTGGAAAAACTGACAAGTGACAAATCCAATGTGGGAGAAAGCTTAGTCAATAGGACAAAGTGAATTAGTATCGAAGACACGTTTTTCTATTTCAATCACGTACAGTCATGTTTTTATGAATGAGAGGAAATGAAGAAATACCCTTTGGAGAGAAAAGGAGTGAGTGGAAAACTGAGTTCCTTGTCTGGTGATGGGTGTGTGGTACATGTGTCTAGGTAAGTGTGCGAGAGTGTGTGCCAGTGTGCGTGTGTGTGAGGCCCTTTTAGAGTCCAGGAGAGAAACCTGTGTGCCGCAATCCTTCATCTGCATTCCTGAAGGTTCTCTCCCGGAGGAGAGCTAATCCGATTTCTTTTAACGGGAGGCTGCTGAGGATGGCAGATTTCATCAGCATACACACATGCGCACACTACACATTTACACACACTCATTTTTTGCCCTTCCTTTCCTTCACTTTGCCCTCCCTCCCACTCCTCCTTTTCTTCTTCAACATCTTGTGTTCTCCTTTCTCTCCTTACCTTTCTCTCTCTGTTCCTCACTCTCACCATCTCTTAATCTACCCCTCCCATCTTTCTGTAAGTCTTTTGCCCTTGTTCCTCCAGAGGGTTACCAACACTGAGCTATACAGTTAAGGGAATAGTGGCTCAGAGGTGCAAGGGGATCAGTGAGCCTGGACCAAACCCTCGAGAGTGAGCAAAAACAGAGAATCTCCACCAAATGAAAAAGTCCCTGCTTGGACTAGGGATGTGTAGGGACCCAAGCATGTGTGTGGTGGTAGGCCTTTGTGTTTAATTTTGTTTCAGTGGATTTGCAGAAGTGGTTATAAAAGGCTTTCAGAGACATTTTATGCCAAGCTGTAAAGGCTGAGTGAAGGCACTTAGTGCCTTTTGCGCTTTTTAATTATTTTCTACTTTACATTTGTTTCTTCTTTCGGAGTCTGTGAACATCCCTTTCTGTGAATCCATATGTGCAAAGGTCTCTGTGTATGTATTTATACTCTCTCTTTACATGAAATCTAAGATCAAGAGAGTCTCAATGCACGCCTGTCAGCATGTTTGTGTGCGTGAGTGTGTGTTCCCATGCGCGCTAATAGCAGTGGCAGACATGGCCAGCTGTCTTGGTGAGGCTGATAACTCCCCTAAGTGCTGCCCTTGGTTCCATGTGCTGATGAATTCCACAGCAGAGAAGCTCCTGACCGGGGACCCTGCATAGCCAGTGACTGATTACTGATGCAGTTAGCTTTTGGCTCTGTCAAAATGAGGGGAAAGGAAAAGACACAGACAGCCTGTGTAGCTGTCTTAGCTTCAGCCAAGAATGGAGGAAAAAAAAACTTTATGTTGAGCAGATCCTGTGAACAAAGCTTGGCCCTGATAGAAGCTCCCATGAGCAGATGTGACTTTCAAAGTTCAAGTAGACATTTATGTGAATTTTTTATGCTTATCTAGTAAATATGATGATTTACCATGAATTTTCCTAGAGAATATGATGTTTTTTTCTATGATTTTGCATAGTTATACCCCAAAACTGTAAATATGTCCTACTGTATGCACAGTAAAATCCCAAAATGTAGCACAGTGACAGATGGATCCAAACTCATGAAAAAGCAAGTATGACTCAGTTGTTTCTTTTTGTAGTCAATCATTAATTCAACTTGTGAAGAATTATTTTGCATTAATATCTTTTCAACTGTGCTCTAGGGTTTACAAAATAAAATTTACTAATGCAATCTCGGTGAAAATGTGGATGCATTTTATAATGGCAATAAAGCAGTTTTTTTAGTGTATTATGTATGAAAATGCATGTATGCATAATTGTAATTAACAGAGTTGGTCAAAAAGGTGAGGACAGCTTATATTGGCAGATTTAAGGACATCTGCTGTTCCTTCCATTTACAGCAGTGGTTTTCATACTTTTTCTGGCATGCATGCCCCCTTCAGAAGCTGAAAAAGTTCACGCCTGTCCATCTCACAAACAGTCATTAACAATAACAAGGAGGAGCATCTAATAAAAAAAGGATCCAAGTTGAATTTTAGTGAAATAAAAGTCAGCACAATAGTATCAATAGTTGTGTTTATTTTCTTATACATAAATCATATTCATTAAACCCACTTTCACAGATACACTGCAACCCTGAGCTTTTCTAGATATTACCCAACAGAGGTGCTACAGTCACGCTAGGGAAAACAGTGGTTGAAGACTGCAGCATGAACAAAATTATGGCAACCATGTCCAATGAAACTGCAATAGCTCATTGTGGTTGCTTTGAAGACAGGGACCAAGTCTGTGACCACTCAGTCAGTTGCTGTCTTCAAAGTGATTTTAGTGCGTCAAGATGGTGATAACACAGCAATAAGATGGAGTCAGTCTGCTATCAGTTTGCAGTTGAATGGGGTCAAGTTGCAATTACATGCAATCTGTTTGTGATAATATGGCTATTAACTGTGATAAATTGGCGAATATCGCAAATCTGCTGCTGTCTACATACACAGAACTACACATTAAACAGAAATTCACATTAACTTACTACCCTAATACTACTTAACTTACATTACTTACATTTAGAGTGCAGCCAGAACCTCATAAATTTGAAATTCGTCCATAAACAGTGAAGTAGTTGCTGCAGGACAGCGATTTAACTGCAAAATGACAAAGGCGCTCAGCAACTTTGCCTTTATTTAGGAATGTAATCACAATACAACCAGTTGGCAACCAGCTGAGTCAAGTCCCCTATTGCAAAGAGACACATAGCAGACGAGTTGCACTCATCCATGAAGACTGACTCAGATTGATTGCAACGTGTTGGTAATCTGTCTGCGTTTATAAATTAGATCGCAATTATTTGCAAACCTTTGCCTATTTGACTGCAGTCAGTCCGAGGCAGGCCGCAATTGTTTAGAGACAGGTTGCAAATATTTGACATACATTAGCCAGTCTTTACCCAGCCAGCTTTCTAGTTCAAAGTCTGTGATGTCAGATAGCATGCATTCGAGAACAGCGCAGGTAAAAGTGTGGGATCACGTGAGCTTCCTTCTATAGCCATCTGCAGGCAGCTCCCTCACCTAAACCAAACTGCTGAATATTTCCAGCAGTTAGAACCTAGCTCATTCAACCCATCTCCTGCTGTGCACTACATGTGAATAAAGGGCAGCTTCGGACAATGTCCCGAGCTGATTCTCCCAAATGAAAACGACTCCATATCCCTCTCTGTGCCCCCAGGATGACCCGTCAACCTGTTTGAAAACCACGGGAAAAGCAAGTCAAGCCATCGTCTCTGTGTCTCCACGCACACACACACTGACCCGCTCCCTCCTTGTATTTTTTGCCTTCCATACACAAATTGGCTTCTTCTGCCTTGTGGCTACACACACAAACACACACAGGGACATCTGTCAGGCTTTCACACAGAGTGGAAAGCCGGATGTTTTTTTTTCATCCACACTCATTCCCCTAGAGTAGGTGCTTGAGAAGTGTGACTTTGAAAGTTTTTTTGTGTGTAGGAGTGTGTGTTGGTGAAAAAGAGTTAGGATGTGAAGACAGAGAGAGAAGAATGAGCACCCATGGCGCTAGGGTCTGTGTTTGCGCGTGAATGTGTGGTGGAAAAAAATGCAGTGACTAATATGTTTGTCAGCATGAGACAGCGAGAGACAGCACTTTCTAGACTCCCACTTTGGGTAGTTTACAAGAAAATCTGTCATATATTTCTCAATCCTCACCACCAGCCACCCTGCAGCACTCAACCCCTTGTAACTCCTGACTGATCATGCAATGTGTTCCCTCTCTCTTTCTCTCTCTTAGTCTCAGTGAGTCACTTGCTCTTTCTCTCTCCATATGTTGCTGTGGGATCTGGAAGACTTCAAACACGGGAAAAGGAGACAGTAGACAAAATGGAAGAGAAAGAGGCTGTGAGAAGGAGGGAGCACTTAAATATAGAAAAAAAGAGAGGAAAAAGAGGAAGAGCGATGGAAAGCTGAAGATGCAGGCAGAGTGAGATATACTGTAGAAGGAGAAGGTACAGAGACATGTCGAAAGAGACAGTAATGGATGGCGTGGGCTGTTGCTCTCCTTCATCTGTCTGCCACAGGGAGTGAAGTGAGGAATGGCCTCAGTTCTGATAAACAGACTAACATGTGATGGCCATCTCCCATCTCCCATCTCCCCTGCCCACAGCTGATCAATGACCACACAGATGCACACACATGCACAACGTGCTATACTTCTAAGGGCCATTCCATTGTATTACAAGCGTAAATGTAAGCAGAATGCATTGTAATGTCAACAGTTTCAGATCAACCACACTGTATCTGGAGGCGATCTGTCTTGCATTGTGACAAGATGTGTGCCACGTGTAAATGCAATCTGCAGAAGAACACATTTTCTTAAGAAAATAACAATCACTTGCAAGGTCACCTAACTCTGGCTGTTGCTGGTATCCCAAGAGAGCCCAGCAAAGACACAGAGCTCATACGACAGTATCGCTTTCCTTGACCTGAGACTAGCCATGATAGATGACAAGTCTGTCACCTCTGTCTACCAAACTTGTAAAGCAACACTGTATAGCAAGATTATAAAAATTATTGTTATTACCATATGTAAACACAAAGGCTTCAGATTAGCTGCCAAAATCTGCGTAATGTATCAGTCTGAATGTTAAGTCTGCAGTCTGCATTATGTTGTAGTTCTTTAACCTTGCATATAATGTCCCCTTTACATGCCAAATAGTCATTCTCATATTAAACCTCCTCATTCTCCAACTCTATTTCTTCAGCTGGATTTAACTTAAAATAGAAACACGAATGAGTCCCTTCCCCAGCCTTTATTTTAAATGTTACTTACCTGTATGTGAACCTTTTGTTTTAAGATTTAGTTTCTTATCTTAAATCTTTTTTCAAAAACTGATAAAACACAATGATACTTCCAAGTTTTCCAAACTTCAAGTTTGACAGTAAATGAAATAAAGCACAAGCCTTTTTAATGCCAGTACACAGAAAAATGCAGTTCACAAAAAACTGCAGATGAATCAATACAAAAACTAATTATTTATTCTCAAGAGGCTTTAATACTGGTTGCATGCATTGCGCCTAAATCTGCAGAGCTTATTTTCTTGGTACAGGGTTTAGATGAATCTGCTGGAATGTAATTATGTTCAAATACATAAATTTGATGATCAACTTGAAAACAATATAAACTAAAGTAAACGTAAAGCCAAATTTAAACCTCAACCTGAAAAAAAAAGCTCTCTTTATTTTGAAGGTCTAAACCTCAGGTGTGCACATATGCACAAAAATAACAGCACACTAACACATGTTGATTTACATTCACACACAGTTTGAAGAGCCTCTCAGTCATCTCGTCATGCCTTAACACAGCGTAATTAAGGGGGACTGTGGAGGAGAGGGTTATGATGCAAAGGAAGGTTCAGAATGACAGCAGTGAAAGCTTCATGCCGAGACACTTACTGAATGTTTTTTGACTTGAATTTGAAGGACAACTAAGTAAATATTCTTTCTATGAGCATTCTGCTCGGGCTCTGGCTGAAATCAGAACTCTTTAGAAACTCTGAGTCTCCAGTTTTTCCCTTTTTCCTCTAGCCTCTTTATGTTTATAAAGTCCTGGGATATACTAAAAACCCAATGTGCTAAAAACCTTACACTAATTAGCAAACAAACTCCCCCAAAATGTTCATTTTTAGTGTTGTCCTTTTAATACTGAGGCAACTAAGGCACAATTATAGTAACAGAGAAATCACATTACTTGGTACAAGAAAATTAGTAAAGATATTTTACAGGCAAGTGTATCAGGTCAAAGGTAAAGTGTCTGCACTGTACGTAATGCAAAGTGATGATTAAAGGGCTGTGTCCTCAATTTTGGCTGCATCTGTCTCCTTCAAAAGGAAGCATCCGAACACTCACACATACGCAGTCATCTCACTTTACGTTAAGTCAACCAAGCTGACCCTGCCAACCTGTCAATGTGTGGGCCTGAGGGGATGCAACAATGTGATTTAGGTTAAACACGCTTCATTGGTTGCTAGGTGTTAGGGCTGCTGAACATGTGATGGACAGACACAAACGCACACACACACACACACACACACACAGTCTGTGTAGAGAATACTCCACCTACTCCTTCACACACTGCGTCTGCACCACCCACACAGACACATGGAGAGCATGCGTTTTTTTTTTGAAGGACAAACATTTCATCTTTCCTCGTCTCCCCTACCTTGCTGTTTCAGCACAATTGTTAGACTGAATGTGTGTAGCTGCAGGTATATGTTTGTATTCTCTCTCTTCTATATAGTCCTGTATGAAGCAGTCCTTTACCTGTCTCCTCTGTGTGTCCTTTCCAGTATAGCCTGTTGGTAGTCTAAGAAAAGATTTTAACCTTGTCTCCAGATTTTACCATACCGTTTCCAGTTTCAGGTTTCCTAGCATTCTGATGTATGGAGGGAATATATGCGTTCAGTGAGGCCTGAGATGCAATTTACATGACAGCGCATATACATCTGGAGGCAGTTTGATCGATATCTGGGCTATTTTTCTTTTCTTTTTTTTTTTTTTTTTTAACCAATCCCC
>VUQI01000925.1:5625-19000 GCA_015106735.1 Paratilapia polleni | reverse complement strand
GGATGTTTGGGGTTTTTTTTTTTTCTTTTTTTTTTTTTTTTTTAAACCATCTCCATGCATGAGAGTGAATACAAATGACAGGCAGTAATGGTTTACATAACGCCAGATGTTGTAGCCAACTTCTCTTGGTGCCTTGTGAGCAGGGTGGAGGCTTTTCTTAGAAATACCATTACCTCAGAGGTAAACATCAAATTCAGAGCACCATCATGTTAGAATGGAAAGTGTTATAGTGAGCTAATTTTTGGTCAAATTCAGTCTCCAAGTCCTCAATTCTTAGAAAATATTTGCTGCATTCAGCTATGTTAAAAATGTTTATTTTATTTTGCTCTTGATTGCAAGTTGTAAATCTATAAAGATAAATAGTAATCACACGACCTAAGTACAACATTTTGGTCTGATGGTGAGCTGTCCTTGACAGAAGCTAATATTTGTGAGGTTTGATTGAGTTTTAATATATACTTTTGTTGAGTATGCCATGTGACTTTATTCGTTTGCACATGTTTGTGTAGTAGCTTGATGAGCAATCTTAAAGGAGGTTTATGTAAAGAGTGCCATTTGCTGAAGAAATAATTATCTGATTTACTATCTGCATTCATCTACCCTGGTGTAACATCTTACCTCGCCTTCTCTATGCCACGGCCTTCCATTCTGAGGGTACTTGCTCTGGCTTTGGCGTTTCTTCTGCCCTCCGTCGGCAAATTTGCACAGCAAAGGCTCCGTGGGAGCTGCAGAGAGGAGAAAAAAAAAGGAGAGAAAAGGACAAAATCATGTTAGCAGAACAGCATTGTGCGACCTCTCAGAAATACAGAAGCCCTTTTGAACTGAGTCCTTTTTCTCTACCACTCCATCTCTTTCTCTCTCCCTCTCCCTCTCCCCCCTTCCTATGGAGCTCCTACACAAATTCCCAGTTCGGTTATGTTGGCAGGCCCTCCCTATCCTTGCAAAGGCTGGCAGCCTATGAAAGAGCATTGCAAGGTATTGTTGAAATAATAATCACAGTAATCGCTCTTGTAAATACCTCTGAGATGGTAATGCAGGTCCGCTCTGTCAGCCAAAGCTTATTTCTAGAAGGCGTTCCTGTTCCTGACGCATAATCCCTCCATGTTTTACTGTAACAGCCATCTACTCTTTTATTTGAAATTTTTATGTCTTTTTCCACTCAGCAACCATCAGTGTAAGTATCTCACTGGGCTGTGCGGTTTCAGTAAAGGCTGATATAGACGTTATTATGCTGTTCTTGGTGCGAACACTAGGGGCAGACTAAGCATCTCTGACATAAAAATGTTATAGAGGACTGACACATGTCCTAACTTCAGAGCTGGCATCAGCAGAAATAAAGCATGGCATGAAATAGCTTTTATTACACACATTAACAAATGAAAAAAAGCCCCCTGTAGTGCGATCACATCTACGCTGTGTCTATATCAACAGCCTTTTGTATGCATAATTACCAATGAAAGGTCAATGAAAGTGTCGCAATAACCTAAGTCTGCATAAAGATAACTTCTGAAAGGGCACTTTCTCACGCTCGTGCTGCAGGTGAGCACCAAAAGAGACAAAAATTGATTCGGGTAGATGACTTTCCTGATGAGACAGTGTAGAGAAGGGGGGGGGGGTCTGAAGAAAGACAGTCTGGAGAGAAGAAGAAAGAGTAGGAAAAAAAAGCATGAGAAATGAGCGGCTCTCTTGGCTGGGGATCTGGGGGTCTTCACAGTGTCCGTCCCCTTTTCAGTCAGCATCAGCGAGATCGGAATCTCTTAAGACACAGACTGGCGAGATGAAAGAGGGGAAGCGAGACAGTTGTATAAACAAGTAGAAACACAGGAGTACAGACAGAGTAAAGAACATGAAACAAAAAAAGGGAGAAGACAGTGGAAAGAGATAAGGGAAATGGCTGACCAAGAGAATTGGAGTGTGAACCTAAACCAGGATCAAACACTTGCTCCCTGGGAGAGTTGTACAGTTCAGCAAAAGTACAGTACACACAGAGTCAACAAGTTTGTCCAAACACTGAACCAATGCTGCCCTGCACCTGGTGGCTTAGGAGGGACCTGACGGCTCTCCTGTCAACGCATTCACATTACAGGCCTGGCAGCTTGTGACACGGAGGCTCTGTGACGACACAGGCCAATGATGGGGGCTGTCTGCAGGAGGCTGAGCAAAGGGACCTTTCATCACGCCATGTCAGAGATGACACCGAGAGAACTGTCGATGCTTTAATCTCTACTCCCAGATGTTAGAGGTGCTTTGGGTCTTGATAATAATGCGGCATCACAAGACAGGAGAGAAAGAGCTTCTGTTGAGACTGACAAGACAGTGACAGCAATGAAACAACCTGAAGTTAAGTGAGCTTATGACAAGCGACTTTGTCAGTTGATAAACTGATAAAATGGCGTTAATGAGCTAACCAGGTGATTTGTTTATTCATTTAATTTTCTCCCATGTCAGTTGCTGAAAATATTTATTTGTTAGTTACAGAAGATGTCTGAGATGCAAATGAGATGAAGGCTGTGATGTGTGACACAGCTTACAGATGTGTGTATATATTTATGTGGCTAAAGGGATATGATGGGGCCAAATGTATGCAAACAAACTCAAGAGGAAAGAAAATCAACTAAGCAAATGAGGGTGCTTCTGTGCCTTTAGGGTCTACTATAGCACCAAACTTTTCAGAGTCAGCCAAAGAGAAAGTAGCTGGGAAGGGAGAGAACGAGAGACACTACGGGAGAAAAACAACAAAAGCTCCTCCAAACCTCTCTCTGGCACTGTGGGAGATAATTAGCTATCGGAGAAATTTGGAGAATCTGACACAGAGCACGCTGACGTTCCCCCAGTGACTACATCCCCAGTTCCCACAGCGAACTAGCCCATTTGTTTAAGACTCAAGCCCAAGATCAACAGCCTCGCACCACCCCACCCACCCTGTGAACACACTCACCCTTCTGTAGCCCTGAAACACACACCCTCCATCTGCCCTTAAAGTCTCTTTGCTATAACCTTTCAAAGCACACAGAAATAGCCAAAGACATGTACACACAACAGAAACTACTGCCAGCCTAAAAACCCTTCTTAGACCTCTCACCACACACCGTCATCCCTGGCACAGCCCAGAATAAACTAGACCACTGACTGTATGTTCCAGCTTGCTGATGCTGCGTCTTTAAGGCACATGCGCCAAGTAGAACATATTTCACACTGGCTCCAGAATATGTGTTTTAGGGGGCTTCTTAAAAAAACAGTTATGAACCAATTTACTGCCCTTTAATGATTCTACATCATGGGAAAAAGACATGAAATAGTTTTGGTCAGAGGTCAACAACTGCCGCTAACAAGGTGCTCCATGGGAACCCCTAATTGTTTTTTATGTGGGTTGCTGTAGGAACTGGTAAACATGTTAACGAGGGGTGACTGCAGACATGCGCAGATGCATGTGAGCTTTGGAATATGCACAGTGAGACCAACCACACTCAAGCACACATGAAAGGGGAGCAGTTTAGTGAGAGTAAGATGCCTGTGCTGCTAGCCTCATTTGATCATAGCCTTGGCTCAATCACACTCCTCAATGTGCATTTGGCTCTGAAGAGATAGTCATGGCATTCTGCTCATCAATAGACAAATTTCCATCCAACAAAATGAACCAATAGATGCATGGAAATGTACTTGTGTAAAAGACAATTACAAAAGAAATTTAAATTAAAGCTTGTTAAAAGTTTTGTTTATTAGCGCTATGTTCATAAGTAATTATTGCTGTTACAGTTGTTTCTTATGGGCCTGCATCTGGTCGAAATCAGCTCTCTGGCTGCAGACAAGCACAGCAGCTTTTTTCTCTGGTATCTGTAGACAAAGAGAGCGTGCGTGCTCCGGATGGCTTGCAAAGCCAGCTGAAAAACATCTTGATCTATGAATGCAAATCAGTACATGTATTATAACACGTCAATTTCAGCCTGTTATACATTCATTTGCTGCTCTGAATTGGACTTTACATCTGTTTGGCCTGAATGGCAAAATCAATGCAAGAATGCTCCATAGTTGCGGAGGGGCTGGGTGAAAGGTTTTGCTCAGGGAAACAGCTTTTCACCATCAAGACAGTTACAAAAGAGGCCTCTCTGAAGGGTTTGGAGTCAAACTGGGCCAGCCTTGCTTTGCTCTCAGAGTGTCCAAAGCAATAAAGAAGGCAAACAGAGGGAACTGTTCAGCCACTTGTACCAAAATATGTTGGTCTGAAAAGATTCAGTGAAAGCAAGCTTTCGACTTCTTAGCAACAACTTTAGCTAAAGGTTCCTACAGGTCTCAGAAAAGTCTTAGTAAGGCTCACTGTGTTTTACTGCAAGGACATGTTAGGAGAGAACATGGAAAAGGCAGAAAGAGGACAGTATTTTATTGGAATTCTGCTCTACTCTGATGCTGCTCGAGGGGATCTCTAATTGGATCAACAACTGTCTGATTCCCTTCAGCCAGCTTGACCTGTCTGCCCAGACTGAGGAGGCTGTGTCTTATGGGAAAGAGAAAGAATAAGAGTGGGAGGGAGAGAGAGTAAGAGACATAGAAAGGCACAGACCAAAACAGAAGACGATAGGAAAGGGACGGCATTCTAGAGAGAGAGGGAGAAAGGGATGCTAGAAAAACATATGACAGGTGGATAGGACAAGAAGGGTCATGGAACAAAACTATAGCAGTGTTACATATATGTCGCCATTGTCGGAGTCAAACAGGCAACCTCAGAATGGCTGCCAACCAGGAAAGCAGGCGGCAACAGCTTTCCTACAGGGAGGGCTTTGACAGATCCCAGTCGATAGCTCTCACAACTGCCATGCTGGCCTTGCATCCTTCAGCATGGAAATGAAGACAGTCTGCCAGCCGTTTTGCTGACAGGGACGGCACACATGGCTCAATGACACGGCCCAATAAATGGAGCGGGGGCGCTGAGAAGAAAGCACGGCAGAGAGCGACACAAAGAGGAAAGGGAGATAGATGGAAGGACAGATACGGTGTCATAGACAGACAACGAGACAAGAGGGGATGGTGACAGAAAGAGACAGAGGGGAGAGATTCACTGAGTTTAGAAGTGACAGGCACAGTCCAGTTTTCACTCTTCCAATCCATACTGTATATAGCTCATCTCTCTGAGTAGGATGAGCATAGGGAGAAGGATGTCAACAACGGCTTGCTTCTCACCCTGCACCTACTACACATGCTCAATGGCTATTGATCAGCACTTGCTAAGACTTCCATAGAGGGCTTCTGCAGCACGCCATGCAGTTCTGGTCTGAGATGATATTATGGATTACGGGAAGGGAAATGGAAGGAAGAGCCCTGGATGCGGGCGGTAGAAGCCTGATCGATGAGCTATTGCACACTTAACAAGAGTAATGTTATGTAGGGAGTCTCTGACATGCTAATCCATCTCTCACTCTCTTTGTCCATCTCTCTCAATCGCATTTCTCTCTGTCGTAGTTATCTCCTGTCTGCATCTCTCTCTCTCTCTATCTCTCTTTCTCTTCCATCCATCCATCCATCCATCCATCCATCGCAGAGCACTGATTTCAGACAAAATTTAGACAAATAAACAAAGCTGATGGATGAGGCGATCTCCATGTAGGTCTGGCACTGAGTCAGTCTATAACACAGCAGACAACTAGAATCGACTGAAACCATCTTGTGGTAATGGGAATACAAAATGCAATTGCCAGGGAATATGCAAAAATCAATGTGAAATGATCTAACAGGAAGGTGAACAATATTCTGCTTAAACACTGAGGTTTAATTATTTTAGCAGCTGAAAATATGGGTTGAATATAATTGCACTTCAAGTACTGACTCTGAATTAATCTGCTTTTACATTAAATTTGAGAGCAGCAAGTGCAGTGCAGCGCCAAACAGGAGGTGGGTTTCCAGCTGCTAGCCGACTCCTGGGAGACAAGCTCCGAGGTACAGCTGTAACGAGAACTTCATTTTAGCTTAATCAGCTAATTCCACTTGCCATTCCCGACACTAAGGTTGCCATGGTGAGTAAATAAATTACTAGAAACAACAGAGCAGACAGAAGTGTGTGAGCGAGTGAGTCAAAGTTAGTGTATGTGTGTTTGCCAACTCTAATGAATGGCTCACAATCCTGCATCCATATATTAAAATAACATTTATACAGGCAGACAGTCCCCACCACATTCATTCCAACTGGGATAGTCGAGTGTTGCTGGGTCCTTCAGTCAGCTGCAATGTTTGAGTGGTGGTGGCAGATGTTTCTAATGTTAAAGCCACACATGCTGCTCTACACTGCCAACATCTTTGTTTCTGCAGTAGGTCTCAATATCACTGGCAACTTTACACAGCTGGCCAGGGCGGCAATTACAGTAAAAGTGGCCGCAAAATTGTAAGAGTAGGGTATGAGAATGAAATTACTATTTGTAGAGTGGATTTGAAATTAGATGCTAGAAAATGTGCACCAGGATACTTGAGCCAGTACGTAACAGATGCATCTACAAGTGAGGAAAAAAAGAGTTTGGTGTTAAAGATATCGATGATGCGTTACGCTCATCCAAAATGCTACATCACTTTTTCCCTACTGAACTGATGAGGCAAGCTTTTGAAGAACAGACCAGATTTTTTTTTTTTTATATAATTTATGAAATGCATGAGAATCTTCTTGACCTAAACACATTTGTAAAGCTAAAGTTCACCTGAAATTTTTCCATTGGGCTTATTTCCATCTAGACTGATTGTGTGTGAGTTGCCCAGCTTTGGAGATATCAGCTGCTGAGATGTCTGCCTTCTTTTGACTATAATAGTTGGCACTTGCCTTGTGTTGCTCATGGCACCAACAAGCAGGTGTGAGCAGTTTCATATAAGACCTATTTTCTTTCTGGCAGTTTTTGCATCTGCCAATCAAAGCTATTGAGCAGCTAGCTAACATTACAACTCATCTGATGAAGAATGTCATGAATGTTTACATCCTGACACAGTGTCACTAGCACGAGCTTCTTGTCGCAGTTAGGCCCCAGTCACACAGGCCTAGAGACCGGGCAACCACCAAATGTGTATTCCCTGACTGGTTGGCGAGTAGTTGCTGGAGGTGCTGCACTGAAAACCTCTTTGCAATTGCTTTAGTTGCTAGCAGGTTGTCACGGTCGCCAGTAGTTTGTATGGAAGATGCCGACTTGTCTGCAAACACTTGCAAACTATTCGGCAAGCGGTAGTGAAATTATGAAACGTGTGATGCAAACGGGAAACAGAGACCATTCGCCTTCAAAGTAAAAAGTTGCACCTTTTGAAATGTGTTGGTTGCAGCAGTGAGGCACAAATTTTACTTTGAAGGCGAACTTTTTCCATTTTGGGTTTGCGTCACATTTTTTCAAGTTTCACTACAGGTTGGAGAGTAAATGTTAAGTGTTTGCAGACAAGTCGGTGTCTTCCATGCAAACTGCAGGTGCTTGCAGCAATCGGCTAGCGACCAAAGCAATCATAAGAAGGTTTTTGGTTCAGCACCCTTTTTGCAACCGATTTCACCTGGTGTCAGCCAGCAATCTCCAGGAACCACTTGCCAACCAGTAAGGGAGTACACATTTTTCCCTAGCGACTGGAGGTTGCCAGGGGGTCGCCGATCAGTCTCCAGGCCTGTGTGACTGAGGTCTTTGATGGGTGATTTCTTCTATTGGTGTAACTGGTTTCTTTTCACTCTGCAGTGACACAGTTGCTGGGCGTATTTCTCTAAAAGTTTGTGCAAGAAACTGTTCACAACGAGGTTTCTGGATTTTACTGAGTAACCAGGTCATGATTTTCAGAAACAGACACTGCTGCCAAGTTTCTAAATCAAATTTTTTGTGCTTTGGTGCACCACAAGGCAATTACCATTTAGTTTAATTATATTCAAGAGAAGGCAGACACCTCTAGAGCTGATATTGCCAAAGCTAGGCAACATGCTTTAAAATAATCTAAATGGATAAACAGCACTACAGGCCTCAGGTAAAATATGTACATTTGGTTTTAGGGTGAACTCTCCCTTTAAAGACAGACTTCTTGTATCAGGAAAATAATTATTGATTAAAACTTTGACCAAAAGATAAATAATACATTAAAATAGCCTTATAGTATTAAGCTAGCCTAAAAATGACTATTTTAGAGAATTAATAAAAAGAAAGCCTTCACTAGCTTGACCTTGTGGTGTGAAACTAGTTCTGGCCTGTGAAACTGCCCTTTTTTGGCTGTGGCAGAAGGACGCAAGAGTAACTGTTGCCGGACTTTGCCTGTGGGGGTTGACTTGTGCTTCTACGCTCTGTGTCACTGCCTGTGTGGGCAGACAGTGAAACTAGCTCTGTCCCTGTTAGCAGAGTATTATAACACTGCCAACGCCTCCAGTGACCCGTGAAACCTTCCATCTATAGAGATGAATCATACAGCGCTTTGTAATTCAACCGAACTGCCCATCTACCAGACCTACAGCAAATATTTCTCAGTATATATGACACTGTATCAGAATCAGAATAAATCAACTTTAAGCTCTGACAGTACGCCTCAAAATGTACCATATGCTCTATTGTTCTGTAGGGAGTGGTTTCAGTTTCTTGTAAAGGCTTCATTATTTACATCAAGCATTAAACTTGAATGCATATTAGCATCTTACTCAGCTTTACACAGCTTCCACGTTATCATATACAGCAAAATTATTGAGGTTTATTTATCAAGGCGAGGTTTTGCTGAGCGGGTTATTTTTCAGTACTGCTCTGCTTGACATTCACAAAGTTACTCAAATTCGCACTCAGAGTGCATTACAAACAGTCCTTTGTTATTGGACAGTATAAAACTCTGAGGAAAAAAGTGGATGTTGGGTGTTTTTCTAAATAACATCTTGCCTCTCAGAGAATTTCCCTGGTGGTCCACAGACCCAAACTTCTGTTTCTCTTATTATAAGGTTATATAATCTTTAGGTTACCATTGCCTGAAAATTGCTAACAACATTTGAACATAAGCAGAAAATATGCTGCAAATGAAAGAGAGCCACATCAGTTAGAGTAGCACACAAAAGGCAGTGTGTCTGTTAACTGGGTTTCCGCCGTGGGGGCTTCCAGTAACAACGGTATGGACAGGAAAGAAAATGAAATTACAGCACAATAAATGAATTATCAATAAAAAGCCTCAATACTGTATCTGAGGGAGGATCAATATGCCAGAGCCGGGCTGCAATGTGGGCCCAGGGCTGAGGGTAGCCAGATCAATAATGTCACTGGGGGTGATTGACGATCAATGCTACCAGTGACGTTGATTTATGATCAATGAAAGAAGGGCACCCGACTAATAAGGGGGGAAGGGGTGGAGGGGAAGTGTGCATGGGGGATTCCATAGAGTCCCCTTTACTGTAACTGATTGGGGATCGATGAAGAGTGGCACCGCGGCTGATTAGGGATCAGGCCGGTCTCTGGCAGAGGAAGGCAGCTATGTGTGAGAGGATTTGGTTGGTTGCGTGGAGACCGGCTTGTCTGAGCTGAGCAGAGCTGCAGAGACTGTAATTAAAGCTGTGCTGAAAGGAGCTTTCCACTGTTTGATAGAAGCTGCAGGTGCAGCTTTCTTTGCTCTTTCACTTTCAAAAGAGCAGCCATGCACACACACCCCCACGCGTACGGTATACACTCTTTTATACAGAAACATACAGAACACACACAAACCCAAAGACGACACAGGAAGATCTGCACTATTTTCTTCCATTCCCCTTCACAAAAAAAATCTAATACTATCAGTGACATCCTTTTTCTCTTTTGGCTTGTTTTCAGCTAACTTTAAGAAATTTTCATTGCCTTTATGTTCTTGCTACTAACCCAAATGACTTAAATGTCACTACTGAAAAGAATGAATTAAAAGTGTAACAGTCAACAGATTTCTTTATCTTGTTTCATTTCATTAGCATATTTATCTAGTGCACTAAGTTGTGACTTGTGTTACATTTGACCTTTTTAACTTCTTGTTTCATTCCACATTCAGGTTATATCGGAAGTCAAAGTAGCTTTTTAAAAAATATATTTTATGGTGAAGTTACAGTAGTCATATTTGCTCTTAATTACTGTAATAAATGTCACACTTATGTTAAACATAAATGTGTAAACTCTTGCAAAATAGGTAAGGGTACATTTATTTAAGCCTTTGTTTTGATGAGACACTGTCAAAGATCTCATGGGAATGATGTGGCCAAGTTATGAGATGATCCATTCACCTTCATTGATATGTAATCTAAGATGTCAAAAAGAAAACTATCCATGGTTCACAATGTTATACAGACTACAAAGTCTTGAGCCACCACTCATTTCTTATATTTTGCTTCCAAGGAGCCAGATTTTCATGTAATTTTTTTTAAAGTGCTCTTGAGCAAAAGTTCTCTAGGCTTTCTGAAGCTCTTTCAAAGTTTGTCTTTGGACATTGGCTGCTTTTTCACTCATCTTCAGGCCAGTCCTTATACCTGAACATTTTCAAATGATTTTTTTTGTTTTTGTTTGTTAAGCCATTTAACACTGACCTATGAATCATTCAAGCATAAAAAAAGGCACCTTTTTTGTTCCCAATAAAATGGAAACAACAAATCAGTTTCAGTATGGAGGACTGGCTTAAGGATTTTATTGGTTTGCTATGAATGGAACAGGCTGCTGTAAGTGTACATTAAGAGGAGGGACCTGATAGACTTGTTGCCATCTTTATTAAATCTCATTTCTGGTAGATTTTGTATTATTTAATCTCTTTTATACTTTGTACACCAAGATCTTTTTTTTTACATCTCTTTCTTTTTGTCTTCTTTATTAAATTCATTGCCTTTTTAGTTCTTAATAAATTCTTTTATAAAGTTCTTAATCCTGAAATAAAATAAATGTATCTACTGTATGCTTAATAATTATCATAAATACTGAAAACAAGAGTAGGCACATATGTGGCTATAAACTTCCTAGGTAATTTAAGAATAGCCATGCAACACCTTGGTGATCTACAAAGCCAGTTTTCATAGTAAGGTCCAAAGTCAGACGTGTATAATCTGTGCTTTGTCTCAAAGACCCATGTATGTCTCAACTTCAAACGGTGGATCAGACATTCCCAAGACTCATAATTCATTCATTTCTTAGGTATTCTCTTTGTTCTCAAGCAGCGTTCACACTAATTTTCCTCTGTCTTTCCAAAAAAGTTGCAAAGTGGCATCTTCTTTGGGCTCACTGAATATATCCATCATTTTCCAAGGAAGCTGCAGAGTCTGCTGGTTTGATTAAGTAAATATTACACTTACTAAATGAATTTAGATTTCAAAGTGAACATCAGGGTAGTAAAGTGAATTTAAAGGACTAAGCAGCCCACCTTATTATTTTTATTGAATTATACAACGTATGCTTTGCATCTGCTTATTAGTTTTTGGCATCAATATAAATGTAAAGAAAAGTAAAGAAAGAAATGCATTCAACTTAACCCCAAATCTGACCCTGCTTCTTTCTGTGTCCGTGCCCTACTGTCCTCTCAGTCTTCCCACTGTCTAAATAAAGCCCACAAACAAACAAAAAAAAAGGACACAAGTTTGATACCACGTTTCTCTTTGGGGAAAATAAAAACTCACAGCAAACTCTTATAATAGCTTTAGTAGCTATGCTCCACCCCCCTTGAGACAGCAATATGGAAATGAGAGAGAAAGGTTGACCTGCGTAGAGAACAAGTCTGAGTAAGTCCTTGCCTAAACATCTCAGACGTGATGAAAGGCTTTGTTTTTCTCAGCCTGCGTTAATGGGCCCCAATCGATGTGGGAGAGCTGTGTTTTTTTCCCTCCACATGTCCTGACCCCTGGGGAAACACTGGGAGGTAATGTGGGAGGGGAGAGATATTGACACACAACATCGATATCACCAGGGTTCACAAACAGCAGCGCTTACTTGAAGTTGAGGCTGGCTATCAGGGACTCATCAATGCAGCATCAAGGACAGAAGTACAGTGTGGGAAGAGCTGGCAGTTAGTGCAGACTGTGAATTAGCAGTAAGATGCAAAACAAATACTGATGTGAAACTAATGACATTCATCAGTGCTTACGATTCTCCCTTCCAAAACTAACCACCTGTCTCAGACACACATGGTGACGCATTCACCTCAACAATGCCAGGAATGTGAGGCAGCACAGCACTGCTGCAGAGGCAAGTACATCCCCACACCGGCTCTCATCTGTCACCAACAGCAACTAGCCCGCCAGTCGCCATGATGTGCAGCCTAATTGGGGGAGCTGATGAGGTCTGATGAGGCCAGTACTTATTGAATTCCCCGGCCTATTATATGGATAATGCTGGAGAGGAGCAGCCTCCCTCTCCTTTCCCATTCTCATCCATTCACTGTCCCAGCAGGGGGCTGCTGGCTAATCCTTTCTTGTTTATAATGGCTGAACGAACGGAGGGGATTTGGACACGATTTCCCCTCGCTAGCACACATCTAACACTCCCCAGTGTTGATTTTACCTCATAATGGGTCTATTGGACAAGTTAACCAGATCCCAACACCCATCTCAGCCCTCTTGCCTGTCTTTCTTTTTTCCTTTTCTGGGAGGAGGGACAGGGGTATTGTTGAATAATTAGACTTTGAAATAAATGTTCTTTTCTTTTCCTTCGCTTTTTCAAAAGCAATTATCAAACATTCAGTATGTTTCTGTACAGTATTCACTGGTTTACAATGCGTGCGTCGAAAGAAAAGAGAGAGAGAAAGGGTGTCAAACAGAGTGCAGCGGAGAGAAGGGGAAAAAAAAGCAGAGGAAGGCAGAAGTTGGAGAACAGATGGCTAAATGGCAGGACAACAAACTTTTAATTCTGTGCGTCAGACTGGTGAAAGAGATGGAGACTGTGAAGTCACAGAGGGGTGCCAAGAATACTGCTCAGTATGGGACAGCACATCAAATTGCATTAGAACTGATGAAAACTCTGTGATTAATGCCTTTGCTGCACAGCCCTGTAAAGCATCTGAATTTCAAATGTAAAGTTTCTATGGAAAAATTATGCATCTAGGTGGTAGGACATTCATCAGTACTAGCTGTATTGTGAGGAGAATGCAATAAAGAATATTTACTCAGATGAAGACTGCCAGAAGAGCGACAAAGGAGCAAATATCTGACTATTATTCTCAAGTTCAGGTACAATAAGAGAGAGTCACATGGTTATAAAAAGTGACTCAAACTGTCCTTAGATATGTGATGTATTTCTGATGTATGCACCATCCTGTTGCCCCAGCTCTTTGCCTGCCAGTCTGCATTAGAATTAAAAACAACAAGCTGCCAAAATCTCTCAAACACTGTCAGTAAAAACGCTCATGTATATACTTTTTTTTTTTTTTTTTTTAAAAATTCTTAAAAAAAAAAAAAAAAAAAAAACAAAAAAAAAAAAAAAAAACA
>VUQI01000923.1:0-15169 GCA_015106735.1 Paratilapia polleni | reverse complement strand
GGGGTCATGACAGAAATTAGAAGAGGATTCCTGTGTTTGAGTTTGTCTGCCTCGCTGCCCCCTTTCAGCCTCCCATTGAAATTCTGGGCAGATACAAACCCCTAGGCTTTTGACACACTTTCGAAAACACCACACCCCCTCTTTCTTTCCAGTGAATCTCCAGTGTCGAGCCTGACTCGCTATCAAGAGAGTTAGTGAACGAGCAAGAGTGAGATGGAGACAAGGGGGGTGACAGCGGCTATAGATCTGTTTTGTACGAGCAACTTTCAAATTAAATTGAGTCGTTCGTGAAGACATTGCATAACGCTTGTGATTCGTGTGTAGTTGTGTGTGCACATGTATATGTAGCTAACAAACTGGAGGGTTGAGAGACTTGGTATTGTAAATGTATTAATTCATATGTAAATTATCTAAAAAGCAATGAAAAGGAGATTAAATTCATAAACTATTTTCTCATGCTGAAGACTTCTGATAATCTGACAAAAACATGAATTGAAACTCTATGGCTGACAAAAGTTACTATCATTCAGAAATACTGAAAAGGAGATTAGGTTTTACAGGACTGCAGCAGAATACAGAACATTTTGGGAGAAGATTTCTCTACTGGTTGCAACTACTATCACCTGCAAAAGTAAACAATGTCAACTGAAGGAAAAGGATGAAGGGAAAAAGGTCAGGATGTGATGTAAAATAAAAGGATTAAACTATGTTGCATCTTGACCATATAATATCAAACAGCCAAGGCTTCAAAACAGCATTCATGTACATTCTTTTAATGTGGATGCAAACTAGTTGAAAGTCCCACTCCTAACTCCAACAGCTACTATATAACTTATGATCACACCTTTCAATATTCAATATCCCCTCCTTCCTCAATTATTCTGACTGTAACCTCACAGTCTAAACTCTCTCTCCCACCTCCTCATCCCCTCTAAACCCCATGGCACGCACCCTCCACCTCCACCATCTCAGTCTCAGGATGCAGAGCATTGACAGGGCCAGAAGGTAATGATACAGCTGCCATGATGCAACAAGCAGACCTGTCGACTGTCAGGAATTGAAATCATGAAGGAATAAGCTGTCATTAAGAGGCCCTCTCCCCGTAGTGGAGCTGTCAGACGCCTGCCTTCTGCCTACTCTCTCTCTATACTCCCGTCTCTCCTCTGCCAGTCCCAACCCATTTGCAGTCACTCCCTCATCCTCCTCTTATTTCTCTCTTTCTGCATCAATCCTTTCTATGCTCCTTTCCTTCTTTCCACTTCTGCCCTCTTCCAGCCAATCATAACCTGCACCCACCACCCCACCCCATCAACCCTGCTTTTCTCAGATTCCTCTTTTCCACCTTTTTCACCACTTTGTGTTTGTTGCTGGAGCAACCTTTTCTACTCCTCCTCTCACCTGTCATTTTACTTCCACACTTTGGGAATAGCATCACTTCGATGTGCACACGTGCACACATGCACATAAGGACAACATGCATCAGGCCTGCACAGATAGCTGAAAAATTTCCCTTAACCCAGCGTTAATATGCACTGTGCCAAGTAGTCACTAGTATACCCTCCACCCAAAGTGATGTGTTTGTGTCTATTTCTGTGTGAATGTTTTCTCTGTGCGCACATGTCTATGTGTACATATTTTTGACTTGTATTTAACGTATACCTTTTTACCAGGTTATTAATGTGTCACCATCATACAGCAGCATGACAAAGAAATGGGATGAATATGGTAGGCAGAGACAGGGGATGGGAAGTAAATTGTGTGTAAGAGACAGGCTGCCCTGAGATTCACCCAATTGTGATTGTGTGTGCATGTGTGTATGCATGTTGTGTGAAGGGTCTGATTAACTAGCCCAATCAGCAATTTTTCCTACAATCGCCTGATTGGCAGTGGTGATCCCATCGGAAGAGAGGAAAAGCTGACTCGAGCTTCCGAGGAACATGGCTAAGAATTTCAAAGTGTGCTTGCGGTACGTCCACACACATTACAACAGCGCTGTGAATTAACAGCTTTATCTGTGTGTGTATGTGTGTGTTGTGCCTCTGTGTTTTGCCAAGCCACAAGCTCCCCCAGATTTCCTTGAATGCACCCTTGTTGACCCTTTGCTGCAGGCTTTGAATTTCCAATCAGTTTCCCATGAGTAACATCACATGAGCTACACTCAAGACAACAGATTGTTACCACAAAACGGATCCTAATCTAAACATAATTAAAAATTATACTGAGAAAATGTCACATTCTGACCCAACACCACACGTAACAAAGTTGTAAATAAAATGATGGCATGAGTGTTGCTCTCATACAGTCACACAGAGTCAGCCTGTTCTAATGAACAATTTAAGTTCAGATAGTTATGTTTTTATGTCTGAATTGATGATGGTTTGGCTAAAGGAATATCTTACTCTCACATAGTTTCAAATTGCTCCTTTTTCAGTTGTACAACTTGTTTGTATGCTCTTTCCCTTAACTGGTTTGTGCATTGTGTTCAACAGTAGATAATATCTGTAGGTAGAGACAGTGACATTTGACAGCCACAGATCTAACTGCTGGAAACAAATGTAGTAAAGATTTCAGAATAAAAATTTGGTCAGCTATACAATATAAACAACTTTAAGTAGTAGTTTAACAACTACTTCGAAAATAGTCTTTTCTTTTGTCCCGGGACAGAGGAGGGCTTCTCGTCAGGTTTCAGATCTCATCTAGTCGTCACCATTTTTGCTGCACTTCTCTTCCCACAGACTTGGAGTAAGATATCTACTTGGCTGACCAATTAGCCATTCATTATAAACACTGACATAGGTGATAAATTTAAAATAATGTGTTACTCATGTCATGCTTCTATGAGTGTTTGTGCTGTATTACTGAGGAAAGGTATCTTTAAAGAGTAAGATGGGATTTATCTGTCATTATGATGAATCAGTAGTTTGTAAAAGCATGTGAGTTAACCAGATAAAATGTTTAAGGGGAAACGCATAAAGGGGGAGTAACAACATCATGCAATTACGTGTCAAATACCTGATTTAATATGGCCAGTGTATGCTTGCTGAAATATGGATAGCAATACATTTTATTGAATAAATGTGGGTACATTTTTATAATGTTGACTAGTAGTATAGTGTACCTATTGAGTTTCTCCTTTTGTGCTGGAGGCAAAAAAAAAAAAATAAAAATTCTCAATTCATATCCCTTTTTAATTTTTCCATTCTCCTCAGTAGGTGCTTTCAAACAAAAAACTTACACAAAATATAAAGTACACTCTGAAACAAGATCACACAGTACATACTCCATGATCAAAAAGGAAGAATATAAATCTTACCCAGTTTCTTAAGTTGAGACCAAAACCACCAAAAAATGTATCTTTTTTTAGATGGTACAGTAGCTGTATCTCCAGTACATAAGCTTCAAAAGACATCAAGAAAAATTCCATGGTATAAAATAATATAGTACAAACATGTCCGTAATGGATGCCGACAGCATGAATTGACTGTAAATGTGTGTGGCTGTCTCTCCAGTGTGTGCAGAGTACAAGGCCTGTGTGTAGTAAATGCCTGGATGATGATTTGTCAGGGTGCAAGAACACGATTTCTTGTTTACTATGATGAATGGGCAACACTCGCACTACACACACCGTGTTCTCTATATTGAAGCTGTCACTTTGGCTCTCCGCAGCACAACCCTGCCTTCTCCAACTGTAACACCAGCCAGGGTAACTGTATTAGACAGTTTTAGGGTACCTAATTCATCCGTTAACGCACATGGACACACATGCACAGCCCTAACTTCTCCAGTTGTTGTACACAACAGGAGATGGCTTTACAAAGCAGAGTTTTTATGGTAATCAGATGGGTAAAATGATGGAATGAGGGGGGAAGAGAGAACAGGATCTTCCCTGTGTCATCTGGAACAGTAGGCCGATGAAATTACACAGGTAGTTGTAGTGAGGACAGAGAAAGGGTGAAAATAATTTGAAAGAGGTACCTTTTGTTTGCTGACACATACATTTAAGGAGCAAAGCCTATAAGCTAGCTCAGGTATGCAACTCAAGCTGCACTCTCTCTCATACACACTAACATGCCTCACTCTCCTCACATCATATACTAAACACACCTTCCCAATTTGGCGGTCTATTTAAGCTGCAGAATTTCCCATCTCTCCCTTTGACATGTCAGTGCTGCTGTCTGCTGTTTCAAGCCATCCACCACCCCAGCATCTACCTTTAGACTCTGGGGGATGTCTACTTATCACCCCCAATTTCTACATGTATCTGTAATACTAAGCTGAGCGACTCATGTGTTCATGTGATCACCCATGAACATATGAACACTACACAGGAATTATGCATCATAAGAACGCACAAGTATGTTCCAGTTTAATAATCATCATGTTGAGGAAAATGCTTCAGTTTACTAACAACAAAATTAAGCCTCAGTTCTGTTTTGAGGACTGTGTGGTATAATTTGATGATATGAGTTTGCACCTGTGAATGAATGCCTGCTCATTATTTGCCTCTGTGATTATAAGGTGATGTGAAATGTTCAAATTGTTCAGCATCATAATTTCTCTTATGACCCCAAGGCAAAGTTTTGTTTTCTTCCTCTACACTCATATAAGTTGTACAATGAAGTTAAACTGAACTGAGTTGATGCAGTAAATCAAGAGTCTAAGGTAATAGACCACAAAGCAAAAATGCCCACAGGCACATTCAAACACCAAGTCAAGTACACAACATTTAAAATATGGTTCCACTCTGCTTCTAACTTTGCCACAACTGCTCAACAGCCCCAAATATTCAGGCAGGTGCTTCAAATAACTGTGTGTTACACCTGTCACAACAATACCCATTAGGCTAACTTATGTGGCAGTGGTTCTTTAAGAGTTCCACAAAACCACCAAACCAAAGCTGTCTCCCAGTTTCTACGTTAAAAACAAAAAAACAAACAAAAAAAACAGATCAAAGACCAGAATATCAGTTCAACAGACAATAAAATAGCTTGAACTTCTTTGTTGTGACCCCTACCTGCATGGCTCTTTCAATGAAGGGGATCTGTGTCCCTGAGTCCAAGTCCTGGTTGATAATTAGTCTACGGGCCCACTGACCAGCCCGCACCACACCACTACCCTGGATCAGCACCAGCAGCTTAGATGGGTTGGATAAGGCATCTGGGCTGAGGTAGATAAAACTGGTGGGTTCATCTTCTGTGGCATCCACCTGAACATTCAGAAAAACACGGGTTACCATGTATCAGTGATATTTAACTCATTCAAAATATAATGCTTCTGTCAACAGCTTTAAATGCACTAAACAATCACATTGTGATTTTATAGTTAGATCTCTGATTTCTGTTGTTTCAGATAATCACCCGACAATGGTTATGGGGGGGAAAAAATCTATATTTTCCAGATGTAAAGTGCCAGAGTACTCCACAAAAGCTCATATGCATCAGTACATTAATCCCTCAGATAACAGTCTTTATGTCATTAAAAGACAGAGTAAAACACAGAAAGAGAAAGTATGTGTCATTGTGCTCCACATCCAGTGCTTCTTTGCATCCTTCCCAAGTATGCCTGGAAGAATCTCTAAGGAGACAAACACTGTCCATAAAAGCCATGGGTGGCAGCTGCAAGAACTTAATCCAAACAGACAAAGAGAGCCAAGTGGGGGAGAAAATCTTACCCTTTATTCTGTTGTGCGCCCTCATTCCTTCTCCCTATACTTGGCTGTGGTTAATCTTCTTAAAATCTGCGGTCACAAGTTCAATGCCATGCAGGTGGACGGACCCACCACCAACACACACACACGCCATATACATGTGGGCGGGTGGGCAGCAGAAAAGCATAACAGAGCAATTTTCCAGGGGAATAATGAGATAAATAGGCCAGGCAGATAAACCAGTAAAAGTGTATGGGGGCTAATGAAAGGCGCTGACTCTGGCTAGGTGATTTATGGACACTGTTAGTGCTGGAGCTAACTTTGGCATGTTTCTAAACACTGGCGCTGCCTAACATCCCTATAAACGCGGTCTGAAAAATGATCACTACTTTTATATACAGAAAAAGAGCAGGAATGGAGAGGTAAAGGGGGGAAAAAAGAGACAAACATGCTTCCAACAACAAATAAAAGGAATTAAGCGTGTGCTCTGAGCCTGGATGAGCTGGGCAAAGAATAACTCCACGATGGCAGAAGAGAAAGTCCCCTTCAGCGCAATTGAATGCAAAACAGATTAAGCATCAGCATGCTGCGTCTCTGTGCCTTTGAAATGAAACGTCACAATACAGTTAATTTGTTGAGGAGACACTTTTGCACAAAGGATGTGGGCAGAGAAGGGGGGTAAGAAAGACAGGGAGTAAGAGAGAAACTGAGTGAGATAGAAAAAGAAAGACAAAGAATGAATTGGGAGAGCTGACTCCTCACAATCCCCTTTTCTTTATTTTTTTTAAACAGAACACTCAATATCATAATCACACTCTGAAGCCTAAGCATTTATGTCAATTTTAATATTTAATACTCCCTTTAATCTTCAATGGCATAAATCAAAGAGGAAAATGCCTCTTTTCACTATGGGTACTTACTGGCAGGATTTCTTTAGTCATGTTGCACTTTTTCTCCAACAGCTCATAAACATATTGAGTGATGATCTGCAGAGAAAAAAAAAGACACAGACAACACACAGTCAGACCTTACACTGATAATACAGTCTAAAGCAATTAATAATTTTATACTGCTGTTGATACAAATCCATCCAACAAAAGTCAACTAAACTGTGTGCATGTGTGAACAAGTAATAGCACCCACTGTCAAGCTTACAAACAGAATAAAAAATACTATTCACAGCCCTCATTTGCCCTCTGGTGTGTGTATGTGTGCATGTGTGTGCACATGAGCAACTTGAAAGGGTCTGGATTGTACTATGTGTAATGTGTGTGTGTGTGCGTGTGTGTGTGTGTGTGTGAATCACAGTGTAGTGAGAGTGTTGAGGTTGTAAGTGCCAGGAGAGGAAATCTCCTGTACAAGCGAAGGGCTGATGTAAGTTATGTTTATCCCCGCAGCCACAGCACTAAAGAACCTTATATACCGAGTCATTCCAACCCCGGGCCAAGCCTTTCATGGTTCAGTGACATTAACAACGTTCTTTTCCATTTTCCTTATTTTTTTTTCTTCTCCCCCTGTCCTGCTCAGCTGAGAACAGAGAGAAGCACTTGGAACAGATTTCAATTTTTGATCAGGTGTGAGACAGACAGAGGAGTTAAGAGTGATAATAGATGACAGGGCATGCCACCACTAACAGTAAGATGTAGCAGAGCTATTGATGCTGTTGTGATGTTTCAACACATGCTATGACAAACTCTCTGTCCTGTACATGTCACAACAATTGTGTTTGGTTGATGGACCACAGAGAGAGCTGAGCAACATGCTGTTATGGAGTCTCTCGTTGGTTTGCTTTAAAGTATTAGTCTTAATAAATCAGGAAACCAACGACCAGCTGTGGTGCCCCAGCTACAAAGTGTGTCCGAGCTTGAGTCACACTGAACCGACCGACCCTAAACACAAACAACCATCAACCAGAGACTGTTATGTCTCGCAGCACAGAATGAGATGATGCTCAAACGACATTAATGTGCGGAAAGGAGAAAAACTGTGCTGAGATTTAATAATACCAGTAAGCAGACATGTACACAACATGTGTAACAGGGATTGGTCATCGCAGTTTTTACAAAATAAAATGTCTGGCTATTAACAGTTTTGTTTAGTTTAGTTTTTTTTTAATGTGCATTTATAAATTCAAACAATGCCAAATCACACAAATTGACTATCACAAGCTGCCAATGTTTTGCAGAGCAAAATAAATTTGCTCTGTGTAGTATTTAGATTACTTCTTTAGAGAAGGGGAAAGAGCTGTCCTCAGTGATACAATTCTGAGTGAAAAAATGTACTGGATTAATACAGAAAAATTAGAAAACAAACAAACAAAAGTAATATGACATTTAAGGGAAATGATATGCTTAGCTTTTGTAACTTTTGGCACAGAACAAATAAACAAACAAATATTCTTTAGACCACATTTCATTGTTTTATGTCAACCATGGAATAATGACATGATGCAGATCACAGTTTGCAAACACAGTTTTGAAACAGCAAGGTCAAATGCAACTTAGGTACTCAAAAATAAATAAATAAATTAGAAAAATAAATAAAAAGAACAGCTTTTGTTTCAAACATGAATTTTTATAATGACAAAACTGTGCTAACTGTGCTAAATACAAGAATTACATTACAAATCACACATACCGGCCTTATGACAGCCAATCAAAGGCCCGCAGACAGACCAAATGAAATCATTGATTCTACCATTTGACCCTATGGGGGACTGTGATAGAGGAGCTAAAACAACCCCACATCACCCCCACAGAACCTCACAGGTAATTCACTAAAATGTCAGCTGGTCTGATGAAGACTAAAATGATTCCGGGCCTCAGTATGCTAGTGTTTAATGACATCAATAAGCTTCACAGGAAATTTCATTTGCACCATGTTATTTGTTCTGTGCCTCAGGTGGCTTAAGAAACATCTGATATAAAATAAGAAGAGAGACTGATGGGGAACAGGGAAAGGAGAAAAAGTGGGAAAAAATGCAAGAGTTTCACTGCATGAATACATTTCCACTCATAAAGGATAATGTAGATTATAAATAGGAAAATAATATTCAATGGACTGTTGGGTCATCATATCGATATTCTTTAATTTATAATGTAAAGATCCAATAAGAGCTAAAGAGGGACAGTGCCACCACACAACATCCAAATTCCTTCTTAGTAATAATGGCACAGACTGGATACACACTCAAACATGCACATACACAGGCAACCTACTTCTGTGCTGGCCTCTGAGGACTACATCTCAGCAGCTGATCAGTACAATAAGAGAGGCCTCTTTGTCACCTAATTACCAATGTGTATTAGTGCTTTAATGAAATGCCTGCAGGATGCAACTCTGAGTGTCTACAATGTCGGCATCAGACGATAAGACAAGCATGAGGAACTGATTTGGCAAGTAATATTAAGGCACACAAAGAGAAAGGAAGCAAGGGGAATCAGACAGAGAAACGCAGAAGCATGTTTATGGTAGTAAAATCAATAGGTTTCACTGCTACAAATGCTACCGTGATCTTTTTATCTGCAATTCACTTGTATTATCAGCCTGACAAAATACAGGTACAGCATTACTTTAAATGTCAGTGTGACTTCAAATTCGCTTAGACTGCTGTAAAAGATTGAAGCCAAAGTCCCACACTGCATGATGTTATCTTCAAAGACACACATAGACCAATGACCACACGTGACAGTTTACAAAACATTTGTAAATGCACCCCTTGGTGTTTTTTCAGTCTTCAGAGAGACAAATTCAGATAAAATGTGAATCATGATAAAGTATACAAATACAACAAACTTTCCACATGACCATGATATACACAGATCCTGGGACAGTCTTTGCAGCTAAGGTCGCCTCTGTGTCTGTGGTTTGTGTAGAGGAAACACTGTGGTGATGAACCATGAAGAGGGGGATCAGGGAGGAAGGAAGGGACTTAGAAGAAAGCTCAGCAGTAGGAAAGAAAGAAGACAAGAAGGGAGGGATGGTGAAGAAATCCCCAGAACACAGAGCCTCCTGCCAGCTCCCACAGCGGTGAACAGCTGAGAGAAGACGGGGTAATTGAAGAGGGGATGTGGGAGAGAGAGAGGAGTGCAGTGCATGGCCTTGATAAGAGGCCTTTAAGTGGGTGGGCAGTGACATCAACTCCTTGCAAACTCCTGGTCATCCCCATAACAGTCTCTTCATTGCTCACAAACACACACCGTGCCAAGGTCTTAATGAAGACCATCATGGCTGCAAGTAGATATGCTTTTAAACTCATCACTACAAAAAAAGGAAAAGACCTCCCACATTAAGTGCGTGTTTGTGTGTGTTCTCCCACTGATTGCAACAGTCATGCCTGGTTTGGCTGACCACACCTGGGGCAATAAGAGCTGAGTCTTCCCAGGAACGCAAAAAAAACAAATGTTGGGGAGTAAGAGAACCAAGACAGGAAGAGGAGGACAAATTAAGAGGCAAGACAGATGAGGAAGAGGAGTAAGGGAATAGAGAGTAAAGCAAATATTAAGCAAAAAGAAGGATAGGAGTCAGAGGATGATAATAATCGAGCAGGAACAGTAAATTTTTTGATGCTCAATGACAGAGGGAAAAACTGGGGTGTTAACAGGGAAGCAAGAGAATGGCATAATCTAAAACCAGCTCACAGACAGAATCATGAAATACAAATTACACATATGTATTAACTAAAGATTTAAAACACTAATTAATATAAAAAAGAAATCAAACATTTTCATGTACTTTTTTTTACTCTTTGTATAAAACCAGGTAATACTTCATAAAATTTGTTTAAACAAATTTTAAATTATCCAGAGTTATAGTTAGAGAGCCAGTTTAAGACAGTTTAAATAATGTAATTGGAGACATTTTTAACACTTACTAAGGCCAATGAAGCCACACTTGTTCATCTGAAAAACTATACTTAAGTGGAAGAAGCCATGTGCGAAGATAAAGACAGAAGCACATACTGTATACACACATACTCAGGAAACTCGTGTACAGCCACACACACCTCTTGTCTCTCTAGTCCAGAGCCCTCTCCCAAAGCCACTTAGCCATAGAAACCAGAGAGCAAGAAGAGGCATCAAAGCTGTTTATATAATGAAACTGAAAGAGCTGCTCCGTGCCGTATCACTGACTGCACCCAGAAAAGCATTCCTTCTTCTCCAGAGAATAGAGGAAAGGAAGAAAAAGAAAAAAAGAAGAAAATCCCCCCGAACAATGCAGCACAACAACAGCGGCAACAACAGCAAAGCATACTCAGAAAGAGAGATACTGTGAAAATGAGAGAGAGCGTGAGGCAATAGAAAGGTTGTTTATTTTAAGTCAGCCTCATGTACCAACAGAAAATGTATTAAAATAGGCCCTATTGTTGTGAATTTGTGATCTGTCAGTCCGCGTGGGAAACAAAGAGAGAGAGATAGGGAGAGAGAGAGAATGCCGTAATTCCCATGAGGTCTCTGTCATTCTTCTGTCAGAGGAGAGAGGGCTCTCCAGGGGAAGAGAAAGTTCTCAGACACAGACCGACAGACTGTTTACACTTAGCGTAGATATCCCTCTCTCTCTCACTGCCTCTCTGCCCTCCCTGTACTGCTCATCCTAATGGCATCATAATGACCTCCTCAGGTGTTAACTGAGAAGCTGGCAAAGGGCTAATTCAAAGTAAGGTATTGTATGCCTCGGTGGGTGTTGGCAGTAGCGACAGATGTCTGTGCTGTAACTACCAGCCCTCCTGTCTTTTCTCCAACACCCCCTCCACCCCCATCCCCTGTCCAATTCCCTTTTCTTTCATCAACTCAAATCCACCTCACCCACTCCTTGCAACCATTTTTTGTCTGAATGTGTCTGCTTCCTCCTCCATGCTCTCCGCAAAAGCTGCAGCAGCAGTTTTAAAGTGTTTTGGGAATGGATACGTGATGGCAGTCAGTGGCTCAGGGCAGACAGCTGTCATTTATAGTTCCTCTTTAGAGAGATCCCATTAGCTTCCCAACAAAATGGTTCACAACTGTTATGGGGCCTCCTGGTGCTTTAAGTACAGTATGGATGCCTGTCTCCAGGGTTTCCATCATTGGCTGGATGCAACACTTAATGACTGCTCAATGACTTTTTATGGGTAACTCAAAGAACCTCTACAAACCAAGAATGTAATCCATTTCTTGTTCCTTTAGTGCTGTTTATCAAAAAGGGAAAAACACTTGTTTGTTTGTTTAAGAGAAAAGAAATGTAAAACAGAACACCTGACAAAATAATGTGAATCCAACTGTAAAAAGTCTTATCATACCACTACTTCCCAAAATATGTTGCATATATGATTTTGTTTCTTAAGATGCTCTTTAAACACCATAATAAAACTGCTGGAGTAATAATGTTTCCCAGTGTATTGTCAAAACGAGCAGGGGGTCAAAGGATGTGATTGTAAAAGTTCGGTAATGCTAAAAAACAACAGGTACAACTAACTTTGTTAACTGGCAACAGGTCAGAAACACGATTGGCTGTAAAAAGAGCACCTCAGACATGTGAGGGGGGTGGGGGGCTAATTTGTAGGTGTTAGGATGTGTTGAACACTTGAAGCTCTTAAAGTGAAGACACTATATTTAATTATGTTTGGTCTAATAATGGTATAATTATGATAGGCAAAGTTGCAGGTTCACAGGCTCAAGACACTGTGTAGTAATTCACACACTGTGGAAAATTTTGTTAATCCAAGTATTAACCCTGAAGGCCAAAGAAAACCACAGACACCTGATCTCAACCCAAGTGAACATATATGGGGACACTGAGCATTCATGACACCACAAAAAGCTCTTTGGACCATTGTTAGATCATTTTAAGAAAACATGGGTTATAAAGTTTTGCACACTAGCCTAGCTTAAGTGCATGCTCTAATTAAATACTAAGATATTTTGAAATTTATGGACATTTTTCAAAGCTTCAAATTTAAGTTCAAATCATAGCTCATATTATTAGTTGTAATTAGAGTTTAAAAGGATGCCATTTAAAAGTATCTTCACATGTGGTCTCAGACTTTTGTACCACGCTGTATACACTTCACTTACACTTCACCAATGCCCGAAACCTTGGCTTGCTAGCCACCAGTATGACAACCAATATCCATAATGTGGAAACAGAGTGAGACAGGAGGAGAAAAAAGATAACAGAGGGGCTGTGGAGATTGTAAGAGACGAGAGAGAGAGATAAAGAGACAGTGAGAAAATGAGAGAGAGAAAGAGAGAGAGAGCGAGAGAAGGCGAGAGAGAGACAGCTCTCTAATTCAGCCATCTGGCTAGCTTTACTTCATTATAATATTCTGACTGTGTGTGTGTGTTTACAAATTTGTGACTGCCTTCCATTCGACAGATGCAGACAGAGCAGAGAAGAATCCTCATTTATTAACAGCTTAATAGAGCTCCATCTGGGCCAGACCCTATGCTTGTCTTCTATCAGAGAGATTCATCACCAAATCACTGGAATTAGACTACAACTGACACCTACACACGCTGAGGTGACCCTGCTGCATTGAGCAACATCGCACAGATAGCCCACTCTTTATTAAGCTGTAATATGCCATAATGATAACAGTGAGAGTCAAAAATGGAAAATGTCACTATACCAGTAGTGTGTGGGTTTTTTCAGTCTTGGGGTTTTAAGTGGGTTTTTCCATTCCCCCAAATAACCTAGCTTCCCTTAAAAAAAAACGTAGTTCGTATTATTAATAAACAGATTCTCCTTGAGTACCTGTAAAGGTTTTCAGCTTACAGATCTGAGTAATAACTTCTTCTACTGTATGTCTGCACCCATTCAACCTACACTTTGTTTTGTTGACCATTATTCTATTCCCTTTTACTCAGCCTACCTTGTGCACAATAAGTGATTTGGTACTCTAATCACTGGTTTTATGTAGTTTTTCCTTTTCAGTATACTTTGCTTTTACAAAATGTATCTATGTACGCCACGGTCACAGGGATTTTATCAGTTGATAGCAGTGGTTTTCTTTAAGCTACATTTTTCCTTCACTGTCGACTGACCTTATGTCATTCAATCAAAATTCTGAAATATTGCTCATATAAATAGATCTAGAAATCAGGCTGCTAGCTAACCTTATGTAGTATTTCTCAGGTGTTGGAACTGCAGCCCAGGCACGTGTTTGCCCTTCACTCATATGCGGAGAAATATGGCCAATGGTCTCCAAACAAAGTGGACTGGTGGAACTTCTCTGACATACCATCTGCAAATCTCTCTACATAATACCACGATTCTATGGCAGAAATTCAGAATTATTCTTTATACATGAAAAATAATTTGCTGCTCTTGTGCTCAACCAAAATTTTGTTCCCATCTCTTCCTTTGCTTGGAGGCCATCACACCAACATCCTCATTCTCCCTCTTTCTATCTGTCCCTCCATTCAGACGAGGCTGAAGTGCAAATTGGACATCTGGTGCTGTGATGTGTCTGACAATACAGCCGCCACCCTCCCGCCTCCGCACAAACAGACGCACAAATGCACGTGCACATACAAGGAGCCCTCCACGCAAAATACAGAACTGTGAGCATAGAGTGACAGTAAAAGGAAGAAAGGAGGGAGGGAGAGATGGACAGAGGCACAGAGGAAAGGAGGGAGAGAAAGGAATGTGATTGAACATTAGGGGGCAATGATGAAGCTATTCTATTCACACTGCCAGGGGCAAACACATGCACCCATGTCCTTGTGCCATCTCTCACACAGCTCTTGGGCTGAATGTAGCTAGTTCTCAGACCGTCTCAGGTGGCTGACTGATAGAGGGCATTAGGGTGTGTTGTGGAGTGGTGTTGGCTTATAACAGAGCTGTCTTCATAGAGTCTTGTTCCACATTTACCCTCATGACATCTGCAAAACTCTCTCATTTTGTCTGACATAAAGAATAGAATGACAGTGATGAGAGAAAAGACTAGACAAGCAAACAACAACATGCAGCTAAGAATTCAAGCAGAAATACATTTGCATGTATTGGCTATACAGTTGTATAAAATAGCATACAGGTACAGCTGTGTAACACACATCCTTAAACCCACACATAAAGAGGCTGACTAAGCACCATAACCTACTTTTACAACCAAAGGCATACAATTCAGTAGTTGTGTCTATTTATAATGGGGCATATTTCTTCCCAGCAAAAACAATGCATTTGTACTTGCAAAGCTGTGTGAGAGGTACAGTATTCATTTTCTTGAATCATCTGTGGCCTAAAAACAACAGACAGATAATATTGCTTATTCAGGTACTGCTCCTTTCTTCTTAGCCAGTTAATCTCCTGCAGCACAACTCATACAGTATTTGTTCTCATTACACAAGCTCATATCAACAGGGATTGACACTATTTCCTTTTTTGTTCTCTGAAGAAGTTGCAACTGTCAATTTTTTTAAATCACAGGATGAATATAATTTGCATACATCTTGCTTGATGATTATTTGTTTCATCCAAATGCCCCCCCCCCCCAGATGCCTGAGTTCAGTTGGTTTAAATATCTATGTGTTCTTTCAGGGCCTTTGC